>JAWNOM010000031.1:792500-1045000 GCA_035045965.1 Drosophila aldrichi
GAGGCGAAAGGGAAAGGGGAGAATTTCGAGTAGACATAAAATTTTTAATGTATCCTAAAATGTTTAAGCATAATAAACACCTCCTAGGCCCTTCACTTAGCAATCGAGCTTTACTAAATTTCTTTTAGCAACTATCAATTCCAAACTTATTTCTATTATTTCTATTCTATTTCTATCCTATTTCTATCACTATTTCTATTATATTTCCTATTTATTATATTTTCTCATTCAATTCTATAAATCTATATGGGTTCTTCCAAAAACCTCTCGAGTAACTGAATTAAAAATTCAACAATAGAGTAACTTAGATAGTTGAATAGTTAATTAACAAGTCATTTGATACGCGATTATTTCGCTAATCTAATATCAGGCTGTTGTTGACCCCAGCAGCGGAACCAGCTCGGGCAACGTTAGCGACCGCAGCAGGAGTCGGAGCAGGAGTCGTAGCAGGAGCCGGCGCAAGAGCCGCAACCGCAACATTGGGCGAGCCTGACCAGCTAGATAAGTGGCTGCAGCTGAAGCTCGAGCTCGACTCGAAAGGCTGAGTCATGGACGCCTAGGCCAGAGGGAAGACTTGAGGAGCGAGGAGCGAGGAGGCAGTTGCTCGCATTTAAGGATTAGCATTTAAGAACGTATTTATGGCATGTATAAAGATATTCAAAGTGCCTTCTGCACTGGAGCGATAGTCGCGGCTTACACGCATGTGTCGCCCGTCAAGGATGACGCATGACTTAATGTGATGGCGGCGGGGGGAGGGGGGCACTCCACAGTAGTTGAGCCGAGTAGGGTGTACGACGGGCCTGTCATATTCACCATGCAAAGTTTAGCTGGCTTCGCGTGTTGCGTGCAATTTGCGTGTAATTTACAGCGAGTGTCGGGAGAAGGGGGCATGGATCGAGCTGTGCTGCAACTGTACAGCCGCGAGTCCTGTTCGTCCTGTGTCATCACGACGCATAAATCATAAGTAACAACACGAACTGCGTCGCAGCCAGCAAATGGCATAAAAAAATCCAGCGAGCAATGCGTAATTTATGCTGCGCAGGACGCAGAGCCAGGAGGCCTGCCTCTGGGTGGTTGCTGCTGCGTTCCATAACTGTACCGTTAGGCCGTAAAGCTTGCAGTTTTTCCCAAGGAAAAGCCTAGCGAAAAGACACCACTTTGAGTTTCACTTCTGAGACGCAATTCGGGAAACTGCGTTTGTCTTTTCCATGATTCCAAATAAGGTTCAACCCTCCAAAAGGTCCTGTTGCTGTTGTTGTTCAACCCCCAAGATGTAGCCTTGATTATCGTCCTTGGACCAACTACTACTACCTTTCGATTTCTATCGTGCATGTCAACACTGCTTTGTTGCTATTGTAATTCAGCGTTTCAATTCAATCAAGCGTTTCCCTGCTCCGAGTACAGTACCCAAATGCCTGGCAAAGCAAAGCTTCCTTTAAGCTGAATATGCCAGATGGGAGATACAGTCAAGTTCCTTGGAAATATCGAGAAACTCAATAGAATATTCATAATTATGCATTGACAGGCATTGATCATAATCAAAAGTCTAGAGTTGTTGAATCATTTGTGGATTAGCTTGAGTTCTATTTGTCAATTGTCCCAATTTGCATAATGTATAATAATATAATATATATAATATATATATATATTCATGCAAGTGTAAATATAGATATAGATCTATAGATCAATTTTTAGTAATATATTTTTTTCTTCTATTAAATAAACTGTTGTTGAATATTTTACTCATATCCTATATATGATAATTTGTATTTTTTCTCATCTACAATTAAATTAAGATCACTTCTAAAAAACTTTAATATACATATCTGGAATAACACAGTTTTAGGAATTTTTTGTTTAAGAAATCATAATAGATTTTTTTAATACATCACTATGAATAGGAATTGCTAAGATAGGGGTTTTCTAGTACATTAGATATCTTCATATTTATATACAAACTCTATATTCTATGCAGAATTTCTGCTTGAGAAGATCTTGAATTTTGTTGATCGATCGTTGATGTAAACTCGTCTCTCTCTCTTTATTTCTCTGTCTCTCTCTCCCTCGCTCCTTCTCTCTCATTTATATTGATCTTCCATAGATCACTTTTAAAGCCCACAGATCGCAATCGATTGTGCAGTCAACTCTAGCTACAGCTGCGGCCATGTCCATGGCCGTCTGTGGTAAAGTAAATCTAAACCAAGTGCTGGCCGCTTCAGTGGACTCTGGTTTTTATTTTGCTCAGTTTGCTGACACACACAATAGTGACAGGTCGGTCAGTGGAAAATATGAATACCACTTGAGCATGTTAACCCCGAAAGGCGTTTATAAAACTGTCCAAAGCTATTAATATCAAAATTCCGCACACAGTGCACAGCGGATGGAGCTGGAGCTGTAGACGGAGACGTAGAAGGAGACGGAGACGTAGAAGGAGCCAGAGCCGGAGCTACTGCGCAGTTGTTTAGCTCTGGCAGGACAAAACCGAATTGCCTCTGCCTCTGCCTCTGCCTCTGCCTCTGCTTGGCCATGTCCTGGGGCCAGGTCAGCCTATGAATCGCAGCGAGTGGCATGTTTGGCGTCCATGAGGCGGAAATGAATGTGGGGGAGGCGACAGCGGTTGGGTGGCTGGTCAGTGGTTGGAGGATTATCAACAGACACACACACATAGACATATCCTTGGTCAACATGAAGCTCGCTTCTGGCTTGATTCTCTCCCAGTCCCAGCCCTTTAGTTGGTTTTGCAAGCTAAATGCTATACGAGAAGCTACGCGCCATGTGTCCTTTGTTATTTATGATTAAAAGCGCAAGGACCCGCCAGCAGTGCACACACACAAACACACACACACACACACTCACGTATTTGCATATGTAGATGTGTATGTGCGCAGCTGAGAGGCCAGAGCCTGTTTGGGTTTTTGTATGCTAAATATAACGCTGCATGTGTCCATACACGTCCATCACTTAATCACGCCACCACACTCACAGTTTTTATTTGCTTCTGCTCAGCTCAGTCAACCAACACCACGCACACCCAACACCCAACACAGAACACCCAACAGGCAACAGCCAACACTCAACACCCAGCGTACAGCAGCAACAGCCAGCGAAGAGTAGAGTGCCCTACAGTTGAGCATATTCGCTTTATTGGATATGATATATAATAAATATATTTATTAATTTTTCATTATTTTAACTACAATTTATATTGTAATTGTTTTAATGCTCAAAAATGTATATTTTTTATATAAAAATCAATTTTTGTTGTTTAATTTTTTGTTTATTTAATAATACTATTTATAATACATATTTATTCATAATGATGTTTCATATATTTATTTAATTTTTTTTATTTATTTATTTTTTTCTTTATTTATTTATTTATTCATTTATTTGTTTATTTGTTTATTTATTTTATTTATTTATTTATTTATTTATTTTTGTATTTATTTATTTATTTATTTATTCATTTATTTGTTTATTTATTTATTCATTTATTTGTTTATTTATTTTTGTATTTATTTATTTATTTATTTTTTATGATAAATTTAATTTTATTTATTAATTTAATATTAAATATATAATAATAATAGATAAATATAAACATTTTTTTTTTTAAATAAATTTTTGTTGTTTAATTTTTGTTTATTTAATACTATTATTTGTAATACATATTTATTTATAATGATGTTTAATATATTAATTTAATTTTTTTATTTATTTACATATTTCTATATTTATTCATTTATTTGTTTATTTATTTGTTTATTTTTTTTATTTATTTATTTATTTTCTTATTCATTTATTTGTTTATTTATTTATTTTTTTATTTATTTTTTTTAAATTTATTTTTTATTTATTTATTTATTTATTTATTTTTTTTTTATTTATTATTTATTTATTTATTCATTTACTTATTTGTTTATTTATTTATTTTTTATTATTCATTTAATTTAATTTATTAATTTAATATTAAATATATATATAATAATAATAATAGATAAATAAAAATATTTTTTTAAAATAAAGCTTTGTTGTTTTATTTTTTTTTATTTATTATTTTTATTTATTTATTACATTATTTATAATGATGTTTTATATCAAATAATATTAAATATATAATAATAATAGATAAATATAAATATATTAATAAATTAAATATATATAAATTAAAACTTAACAGAAAATAACTTTCTCTTTCACTTTTAATTTTTGTTTATTTATTATTATTATTTTAGCATATATTTAATATATTTAGTTTCTCTTTCCCGCGTAGCGCATTCATTGCACGCTGCTGGCCCAATCAACGCTGGCTAGAGCTGCGCTTAGTGCAGAGGGTTACGTTGCGCTACGAACTCATCCTGCGCAAAAAAAAAAAATATATATATATATATATGTATGTATGTATATAAAAAAAAAAAGAATTGCGTGCGAGGATTTTGCAATGTTCATACGCTTGGTTAAGCCGCTGCACGCACATCCTTGCGCACATCCTGGCGCGAGTGAGTTTGGTTTTTATTTAATTTCAGCTACATGAATGTCCAGGCCCATAGCTCCGTGTGTGTGCGAGTGTGTGTGTTTGAGTATGTGTGTGTCCAGCATATCCTTTCGCCCGCTCACTGAAATATGCAAATAAGTTAATTTTTATTTATTCTCCTTTTCCACTCGCTCGCTCGCTTGCCTCACTCTCTCTCTCTCACTCTTCCTCCCTCTCGCTTTGGCCATCTCTTTCGTTTTGCGCTCCATCGTATGATTCACTTTTGGCTTCATATTCTTAGAATTTATGATGCAATCTCCCTGCGCATTCCTCTTGTGCTTAAAGGAGAGCTAGACAGAGATGGACTGTGTGAGCGAAAGAGATAGAGAGAGAGAGAGAAAAGTAACTGGCAGGTATCCTTGGTTTCAAGTTTTCGCATTATTATGATCTCTATTTTATGCGGTATCCTTTGTGTGTGTGTGTGCAGCAGCCGTCAGCCAACGTCAGCGCGTTGCCTGTTGCCAGGCAGCCTGGAGCATGTCCTGCATGTCCTTCTGCCATTAAGGGTGGTTAGTTAGGCCCTGGACAAAGCAGCATTTCATTTGAGCTTTTTATTCGCTTTCGCTTCAATTTTTATTTTTTTTTATGATTTTTTTTTTTCAGTTTTCTGTGTTTGTTTTTCTTTTTATGAATTCGACTCCTTTATTGTTGAGCGTCCTTTGTTGGCGAAATGTGTGTCAGTGCGTCAGTCGGTTGCCTTGGCACTTGGTCCGACTATTTCCGGTTTCAATATGCGCACCGGCTTCCCCTCGGCTTTGTCCTTGCCAAGGACTGCTCGCTCCAGGTCTTCAGGTACAGTTCGCACATGTTTCTATCAACTCAACTTCCACACTACCACACTTCCATAACTCCAGTAGTTATTCAAGTTTGAGTTCCCGTTCCAGTTCCCATTTATCCCTTTCATTTGTCACCCCGATCACCCTCAGGCCTATTATTAACTTTTGCTCTTGCCTTACCGACTTCTGGATCAAGCTAGATTGGAAGATTCTTGTACATTCCAGGCTTTGCCTTGGCGGTTTAGCTGTACTTATATTCCAGATCAGACATTCTTGTTCTCTCTCTCTCTTTCTCTCTCTCTTTCTCTCTCGTCTTGTTTTCTCTTCGTTATCTCTCAAAATTATATATATTAGTGGGAGTTTCTTCTTCTAATAAAGCTTCCATGGTTAATAATATTTTTCTTTGATCGTGACAAATCATGAGCTGCAAATCACAAATCACAAGTCACAACTCGAATCAGAGGCCGTCAACAAGTTGGACAAGATTTACTAAACGATCTGACTGACCCCAGAGCAAAGTCGATCTGGCTGTTGGATGGATGAATCGATCCAGCATTCAGCATTCAGCTGATGCACGACAGATTGTGTTGAGCCGCAGATTCTGTCTGAGATGTGGAGTCTGTGGCCGAGTCTGCTGCGGCTAGCTGCCATCAATTAAAGTAATTTAAAGGAATCAGCCACAAGCTGACTGAAGAGACTAGAACACTGCTTAAGACTGCTCGTAACCAGATACCGAAGCTTGAAAATCAATCAGCCAGAAAGTTCGGGCAGAGCAAGACGTAGAGTCGAAGCCTATTAGAAAGACAAGCGTGTGGCTCCGGGCGAGCACAACAAAAACAACAAGAGATTTCAAATTGGATGAGCTCTACATAGAGAAAGAGAGAAGGAGGAGGGAGTGAAAAAAAAGAAAACAGTAGCCACAAAATCGATTGTAGAGCTTAAAAAAAAAAAAACACATAAAAAAAGAAAAGAGTTGACGAGACAAAGGGGCAGACGAAAAAATATTGGAAAATAACAGACGAGGCAGAAGGCATCATTAACCAAACAGTAGCCAGTAAAACTGGAGGAGCCGGCCAAGTGGTTGATAGGGCAAACGGACGGACAGAGAGTCAGAGTCGGAGTCGGAGTCAGAGTCAAACACGATTAGAATGGAGAGTGGATAAGCGTGTCTGCCAGCTATAAAAGTGTAATATCTGTAACTCATTAATGACAGCGATTCAAGACACAGAAGAAGAAAAAAAAATACACATAGACTGTAGGCACAGTCGGTACCCAAATGAGACTGAGATGATATTAAAAACATGAAAGAGCAGAGCAAAATGGGCTAGACGAAGACTAAATACACTCACAAATAAATGCTGATTGATTTTGGGGGAAATAAGTGGGTTCGATTTAATAAGGATTTACAGATGTGGAGGATAGTTAGAAAGGAATACTATTTAGATAGAAGCAAGAGCTCAAGAAATTAGTTGCATTAAAAACCATGTTGTACTTCTATTTATATTGATGAACTGCGTTTAGTTCAATGCGAGACATTTAAGAGGCCAAAGATGTTTTTGAGCATATATAATATATAATTATAATGATTGATTATAATTGAATACCATTAATTATGGATGAGTTATTGTTTCAAGATTTGCTTCTTGTTTAGTATAAAACAGATTGCAAATATAAAATAATATTTAAAAAAAATAAAATAAATAAATACAAATATTCTAGTAATTATATTAATATAATATAATATATATTAAATAAAAAGTATGAATATATTCCAATATTCAATCTATTTTTAGAGAAAGTCATTAAAAAAATGTAAATATATATGATATGGAAATGACTTAGGCCTATATATTAAATGGATGTTAAAAATATGCACTTTGTATGACTTGTAAGTGAATATATAGTATATATAGTAGTAAAGCACCTAAAATAGATTTGGAAGAAAGATTTATTTGAGGGCAATCGAGATACATATTTATCCTTATTATTAAGGATTCTTTCTATACATCGTATATATTAATAATTTATCTACACCTATCATATATATCTATAGTACACACTCCTTAACAAACTTATAACACCTCTCAAGCAGAAGAGTATAAAATCAAAAAAAAAAAAAATACAAAATAAATCTGTAGAAGAAAACAAGACGAGGAAAGACAACAGCAACAAAATTCAAATAGGCTTTGGGTTCGTAATAATCATAATGAACATCATGATGACAGCGCTGATGATGATGATGATGATGATGACTGCGACTGGTTCCAATCAACTGCCACTTAACTAAATGACTGTGCGACTTACTTCGTCCGCAGACGGACTCAAACCCCAGACGCCAAAGATAGTGTCCAACTGTGTGCGTGTATGTGGTGTGTGTGTGTGTGTGTGTGTGCACACCGATTTTATCAAGAGTGACTGATGAATATGCCATTAAAGATATACGAGTACCACGTACCACACGACATATATATGTATATATGTAATACATACATATGCACAGGTAGAGAGAGCGAGAGAGCAACAAGAGTTAGACGGGTACGGGACGGACTGGCTAAACGGAATATAAAGCAGACACAGAGGTAGACAAATGACCAGCTGACAATAATGAAACTGATTTGCTGTTGTTATTGTATATACACACACATACATACATACATCCATATACACATACATATATGTATGTACATATATATAAAGTTTACTTTGTTGTTTTTTAATTCAGTCCAGTCAAGTCTATTGCTTTGGCCGTTTAGTTCTTATTGCAGCTATAAAACAAACAACAAAATTTTAAATGTTAGCTTAAACAAAAATGCAAAGCTAGTCTGGAACTAGTTCTGAACTAGTTTCGATGAATCATTGTGGCGTCAAACAAAACAAACAATTTGAATAAAAATTCTCTCATCTTTTCTCTGCGAAGATTTTCTCTGACCAAATTTGTTTTAAGCATTCTAAGCAGTTCTAGTTTAATATTAAAATATTGGGACTATTAGCTCCAATCAAATTAATTTAAATATATTACAAATATTCATGCATTAATTTATTTCTCATATTTTCATAACTATATCAATATACGCGTTTTTTAGCTGATGAAATTTATTTAACATTTTCATAGATTGTTTTTATTTTGATAAGCCCAAAAATTTATGGAAATCACTGTTGTAAATTTCACTGCCCATACTAAAAGTTTAAGTAGATATGTTTGTATTATATTAACGTTTATTCATAGAAAAATAATATGTATGCGCGACACTCCGTTACGTGCTAAAATGACTCTCGCTTATATGTAAGTGTAAGGTTGCCAGACATCTCAATAATCGGCATTATATTTTTTAGTGTTGATACTTAATATCGATAGATTTTCAACACTTTCTCAAACAAAAACTTTTTTAAATTACATGTAATTTTTAATATTTTAAACTGTCATGCCTAAAATTTAATGTTTTTGTTTTTAAATTTTAGTAAAATATTGTATATATTAGATGTATAATGTATTTTAAAACAATTTCTTTAGTTTCTACTAATTTTATAAAATGGTATCTTATGTCGATATGCTTGTTCTTGATGATACATATGATTTTTGGCTAGTTGTTGTGATTATATTATCAATAGACACATATTGGAAGATCTGAGAAAACATATTTATTAAAAGTGTCTTAGATACACGCCTCTTTTGTGCTGCTGCCAACGCCATATACTCGGCTTCAGTGTGTTAATGCCACAGTTGTTTGTTTATGTGATTCAAGAAAAAGCTGCTCTGGAAGAAGATGAAACCTGTAAAAGATTTGCGATCAATTAAGTTACACCAATTGATTGTATAGCCTTTATTGATTTGCCAGTTTTGTAGTAATGTAGTTTATATTTTTGTGCTAGATAGGTATCGTAATATATGTTTAGCTCTGCCTCATGAGTGTATTTGATTTTGTTCATTGTGACAATTTGCATACTGAATGCAATATGTCCGGGCGTGTAGATATTGCCAAATAATCAAACTTCAATTAAAGTCTGGTATTTTGTAGATAATTTTTAGATTCGTGGATGGATTAATTTGATATCGATAACGGTGTAGCGGCTGATTAAGTTTGATATTGTACTGATTGAGTAATTTATCAATATAATTTGTTTGACACACAAACACATCTCCAGTCTCTTCAGTACGCTCTATCGAAAAACCCAGAAAATTGTTGACTTCGCCTTTGTCTACAGATTTGAACTGTTTTCCGATATATTGTTTGATAGCTTCCAAGTCCGCTTTGTTTTTACTTGCAATTATATATCATCGACGTAAACTGCATGATGTTTATATTGTTGTCATAGTTTGGTAAAACAAGGCTGTGCAGAATGACCAAATTTTTAATGAATCAGTTTGACGTTATGAAGATTGTTTAATGTAATAGTTTATTTAGTTTTGTATTGGGATGTTTATTGATAAACATTGGTTGACATATATTTGTGTTATTGCGTTTAAATATGGTGATATATATTTGGTGATGTATAATTGAAGCGGTGCAGGAAAACATAGTATTGTTGCATAACGTAGAGGGTGAGTAGTTTTTATATTAATATGTGATGCAATTTTGGACGAGTTTGTTTGATGTTATGTTTTTTGATTTTGAAAAACATTTGTTTGATAGTTTTTTATTAGGGTATAAAAGACAAGTATTGTTAGCACGAGCGAGTTGAAGGATAGTTTTATTTGGATGGTATATTATAGGGTAAGTTTAGGATTTACTGGAGGGGGGGGGGAGGGGGGAAAAGGGGGGGAGGAAGGAAGGGAGGAGAGGAGGAAGGAGGGGGAGGAGAGAATGAGAAAAAAGCATGTTATAAACATAGGAAATGGAAACAGGGAATAATATAGTAAGGGAAAAAAAAGGGGAAGGAGAAAAAAAGGAAGAGAAGAAAAGGGGGAAAGGGGAGAGAGAAAAGAGAGAGAGAAAGAGGGGAAAAAGAGAAGAGGAAAGGGGGGGGGGGAGAAGGGAGGAGAGGGAAAGAAAGAAAGGGGAGGAGAAAAAGAAAAGAGAGAAAGAAGGAAAAGAAGAAAGAAAAGAGAAAGGGAAAGAGAAAGGAGAGAGGGAGAGAAAGAAAAGAGGAAGGGAGGAGGAGGAGAAAGAGAGGGAAGGAAAGAAAGAGAAAAAAGGAAGAAGAGGGAGAGGAAGGAGAGAAAAAGAAGGGAGAGAGGGAAGAGGAAGAGAGGGAGAGAGAAAGGGGGGGAAAGGGGAGAAGGAGGGGAGAAGAAAGAAGAAAAAGAGAAAGGGAAAAAAAAGAGGGGGGGGAGGAAGGAAGGGGAAAAAAGAAGGGGGGGGGGGGGGGAGGAGGAAGGGAAGAAGGAAGAAAAAAAGAGGAGGAAAAGACAAAAAAAGACAAAAAAAAAAGAAAAAAGAAAGAAAGGTCCGACAAACGGAGACCAACAAGTTATATAAAGACACTACGCGCCGGTCCACTGGTCATGATTTTTTTAGTCTTTGCCATGCTTCTGCCGATGTTGGCAATTTTGATGGTCGACAGAATGATGCATTCGTTACAGGTTTCGGTTAATCCACAACGTATTTCGGAATGAACCAAACACAGATTGAACGATAGTTTTCGTCTAACGCGGAATATGATGTACAATTATTGAAAAAAGAAGGACACACCAAAGGCTTTATATCGACGAGGGACGGTAAATTTCAATAAAGACAGAGAAGGTAATATAACGCAGAAAAATGACCCGCCGGCAAAGCCAAGAGAGGGAACACACCAGGCCCAATCACAAGCTAGACTTTTGGGCTGATGAAATATATTTTAGATTTTCATAAAGCGACACTGATGGAGATTTTAGAAAAAAATAAATCAATTCATAAATAAATCTGATTGCGTATATAAATATAGCAAAGGACAGAGATTAACAAAGTTATTTAAAACTAGAAATTTAATATGATGAAATCTTTGAAAGATTTTTTTAATATTTATTTTTGAATGAATTGAAAAAAATATATATACACTCAGCATATTTTTATATGAGATAAAAGAGCTAGCTGAGAGGGAGAAAAAAGATAAGGCAATTCACATTTAGTATTATAATAATATATTTTTCATATATTTATTATTTTTTATGCTTAAACTAAATTTAGCTACAGCTATACCTAAGTCTTAGCAACCCAAATCATTGGCGAATGTAGAGTATGTGGAAAAAAAAAATATGTTGAGGCTCGTAAATCATTTTGAAAGCGAAGTTAATAGTGAAGCAGCTACAGTAAAAACTACATCAAGCAGAGACCAGCTAACCTCACCCTTTTGGTCAATTTATGATTGCTACACAAATCACAGTTGGGCTTCAACGGGTTCGACAGGCCGTCGCCGGTCGGCCATACCCCTGCCTCTCCTCCCACCTGCCCCTGCTTTACTCTATAGCTGCCCCGCCTCTTAGCGTCATACTGCTCAGTTGCCACTTTAAGCTGACTATCAGTTCCAGCCCTTTGCTTAATGTTTAAATACCCTACAGTCGAGCACTTCAAGTCTGTGTTGAGACATGTTACGTACATGAGGTAAGTAGATTACACTATAGTGTAGATGACAGATTTATGTGCATGAATTGAAGGTATATAGCATCATGGTTTTATGAAAAATACAATTATTTAAATAATAAAAAATTGTTATAAAAAAAATTGGAATCTACTAAATATTTCTAAATGACTTTTTGTTTTGTTTTTATAATAAAAATTGAAAAGTCATGATTTGATTTTAAATATACAAATTGTTCTGTAATAATTATTTTTTATTTTTATCATATAAATCAATTTTAACAATACAAAATATTTATATTTTTTTTTTTTAGTTTATCAAAAAATAATTGTTATATATGTATACATAAATATATTTTATATAAAAATTGTTCAGTAATAATCATTTTTTATTTTTATCATATTTATCAATTTTAATAATTTATATAAATTTTTTTTTTACATTTATCAAAAAATAATTATTATTATTATTTAATTTTTTGCTATAAAAATTTAAATCTCTGAATTTTTTAAAGATAAAGATAATTAAAAAACATGATTTATGTACAAATTAATAGAAATATTATTTTTTAAACGGGAATTTTTTAGTTCCTTAAAAAGTTATTTTAATGAATTTATCAAGTGTTCTTGATAGTTTTTGATTATTAATTTAACTAATTCACTTTAACTAATTAATATAAATTATATATACATATATATGTAGTCTTTAAAATGTTATTAAAATATCTTTAAATAACATTTTATGTTAAATGGCTTTTATATATATATATATTTTTATAGTACATATATATTTGTAGACCTTTTTATAATGCAAAAATAGATCAAATTTCCTTTAACTTATTATGTTATAGAGAATTAACAGTGAATTTGTATATGACAGAGTCTGGATAGATATTAAATAGTAGTAGAGCATCTACTCTTCGACTTGTCAGAGCTTCTTATACTCTCTTCTCTTATGTTTTATGTAAGCAATAGATACTGTGGCGGATACATATTAGTTTTTTTTTAGGAGTGGGCAGCTGGAGTTGGAGTCTATCATATATTCGTGTTTCGGCTACTGTCTGACGTCTTTTGTTTTTTGTCTGCTGTCCGTGTCTCCTGTTCTTTGTCTGTTGTCTGCCCTTAATAATATTTTGGGCAGCAAACATAAAATGTATGCATGCATTTTGTTCAAGAGTTACCAAGACCAAAATTGGGAATGGAGTTTATTGTTTTCTTGGCTTGTTGTCGCTTTCCAGTCGGGGCCTCGGAGTGTGCCATTAATTGTTACTTGGCTTTTTGTTTGTAGCCGGGGCCCCAAAAACTTTCCAAAATGTTGGTTAGTTTATTTTTTTATTTTTTTATTTTGTTTGATAAATTTTGCGCTTTGAAATATTAATTACACTTGCGCTCGGGTGTTGAATTTGATTTCAGGCAGTGTCTAAAATTTATTGAAAGACAAACACAAGACACTTTTAATGGCAGTGGAGGAAGAGACCGAGACAGAGAAAGAGACGGGGGCACTAGGTAGTTCCCCAGAGATTTATTTCATTGTTTTTCGGTTCCGTCAGCCATAGAGAATTGAGCGTTCTAATCCTCAAGTTTATGCCCGCGGACGGCATCACAAATTGCAATTTAATGGAAAACAATAAAAAAAAAAAAAAACTGACAAATTAAAATTAAATTAATCAAGCATCTCTTTATGCAATTTAAGATTAATTCTATTTTAGGCACAATTTTGTTCTTGTTCTTTATGACTTTAAAAATGACGATAGATAATTAAGGCAATCAAATTGAAGCAAACTTTAACTATATTTATAAAATGTGTTTATAATTTCATTAATATTATATATAATATAATATTCGTGTTCTTCTGTTGCAAATTTTATATAATTGAATCAATTATCGTAGAAAATTAAAAAATGAAAAAAGAAACAAACAACAAACAACTTGAATTAAATTAATTAAATTTGAGAGCGACTCGACAGCCAATTTTCATGTTCTTTGATGTTTTTTTTTTTTAATATTAAAAAAATAAAATAGAGAATTGTTTTTAACATTATAATAATTATATTAAAGTTTATAAAATATACAAATTTGTTTAATAGACAAATTGAAGTATCTTTTTATATAGTTTTTAATAAATAATATAAAAATAGTTAATTTATATTATATTTTAATTTATATTAAAATTGACAAGGATATATAATTTCGAATTTTGGCATAAAGTAAAAATCAGATATTCAAATTGAATTTATATTAAAATTAACAATGATATTAAATTTCCAATTTTGGCATAAAGTAAAAATCAGATATTGATAGATAAATATAAAATAAAAATAATATAAAGTTAGTTAATTTATATTAAAATTTAATTTTAATTAAAATTTATTTTATTTTTATTATTTATTATTAATTTTTCATTATTTATTTATCATTATCTGACTTTTACTTTAAGCCAGAATTCGAAATTTTATATCGTAAAGCCGCTGCTATAATAATTAAATAAAAAAAAATGTAAATAAACAAATTGAATTATGTTTTATATAGTTTTTAGTACCCTAAATAATATGCCAGATAATATAGCATATTCACAACGAACTGTAATTAAAATAAAGAATATTTTATTAATTTTTCATTATTTATTTATCAACATTTGACTTTTACTTTAAGCCAGAATTCGAATTTTGATATCATAAAGCCGATGCTATATCTACTCTCTATATATTCATAATTTCAACTTCCATTTAAACATATTCCATTGTATAATATAATCGCATAAAACGTGTTCGTCTGACCCATTGAACCCAGTTGTTAATCCGCTCATTTAAATCTATGAGCTCTATGCAAAATAGTTGAACTATAAATGTGACATTTGCCGTAGAGTCGACTCACACATTGGATTAGTTTGCATCTGCATACATATATGTATATAATCTGATGCAATTGCATGCAAAACGTTTATTAATGCTAATCCATGTAACTAGCTAACTAACTAACTAACTAACTAGCTAACTGTATTAACTAAGCCAATGGAACTCACATTCCATTCCATTTGCTGACTGCCAATCAAAAGTTTTTGGCATAATGAAAAGGCTCCACTGGGAGCTGTTTGTCCTCAACGCCAATTGTCAATTATATGAGAGAGGAGGAGGGGGGAGAGAGAGCTCTATGTGGCCACCCTTAGGCCATGGTCCGAGTACCGGAACAACACATTGCCATTGACTATGCAACGATGTGTAAATGAGCAAAATATTACGCAGAGTTGCAAAAATATGCCGCAGGCAAGTCAAGCCACAGCAAATCAAATGTCTATATATATACATATATATATGTATATACATATTTACATATATACATACATATAATACATATATATATATTGCTGAAATGTGATGCTCGTTGATGTGCAGCCTCTTCCAGTGCTATATAATCGAATGCAAAATAACTTTTTCAATTTGAACCGTCCCGTTGCGCTCGACTCTTGACACAGCCACGCCTATACGCCCAGATATCGTTGATGTTTCTGCTATTGTTGTTATTGCTTGCGCTCACGTTTGCCACATTTTCCACGATTTCCATGTTTAATTATAAGCCCTGATGCGGCCTTCCCTCGCAGTAACAGAGAAGCTGCCACAAGGGAAATTTTGCACGCACAGTGGGCAAAAATCAATAAATTTCGGAATGTCTAAATGAAAAGTTAAAAGATTGGCAAGATTTAAATCATAAAAAATTATAAACTTTTTATGAGTGAAAGCGAAAAAAATAAATAAATAAAACAGAGTTTTATTTATATTAAAAAGGGCAACAATTAAACATCATTAATTTGTTCTTTAGCTAATTAAAAATATGCCAGCACATACACAGTGGTTAGAAATGAAGGAGAGACTGAATAAAAATAAAATAAATACAGATATAAACTATTTTATTAATATTTAATTTTTAAATATATATTTTTTGATATATATTATATATTTCAATTAATGTATTATTTTCAATAAAATTGAATAAAAATAAAGCGAAACACAGATATAAATTATTCTATTAAAAATAAATACATTAATTTAAATATATAACAAATAATTTAATATTAATAGATTTAAAATTTTAATATTATTAGATTTAATACAATATTTATAGAATTAATGTTTTTTATGTTATTTTTGATACATTAATTTAAATATATAAAAATATGGAATATATATTTAAAAATTTAATATTAACATAATATTTTTTATTTAATATATAAAATATTTAAAAATATATAAATTTAAAAATTTAATATTATTATAATTATATATTTATTAGATAATATAAAAAATCTAAATCTAAAAATTATTAAACGGGCCATCGACGTGAAATTTAATATTAATAGAATATTTTATATCTGTCTTTATTTCATTTTTATTATTTTTTTATTTCTATTATTATTTATTAAAAATTTATTTTAATTAATTAATATTAAAAAATTTAACTAAAATATTTATCACAAAAACATTTTAAACATTCATATTAAAACGAAAAATAAATAAACAAAAAATACATAAAAATCAAAATTCAATTTACAATAAAAATGAAATATTTAGTAATTGTGTTTGAAAAAAATAAACAAACAAATATAGTATTTATATAGTACATATATTATTACAACCACTGTGCCTCCTCCTCTGTGCACAGCCTTTGAAGCTCACTTTCGACAGGCAACAGGAGCAGCCGGGCTGACGAGTGTTGGCAAGTGTTTCGCCCAAATTGAATATTGATTATGAAAATAATAAGCAAAAATTGCGTAACTTTTTGCCTGACAGAAGCCTCAACAACAACAACAACAACAACAGCAACAACAACAACAATAAAGACTCGAACTGAGTTGAGAGTATGAAGCAAAGGCTCAAGTGTCCATTGATTGACTGCCATTAGGGCGTATACGTAATAAGCAGGCAAACAGACAGAGGGACCGTCAGACGGACAGGCAGGCAGGCAGCCTAATCAAAGAGTGTTAATTTTCCCAAAGGACTCGCCAGCTCGCATTACACCCGCAGCAGCAGCAGCAGCAGCTTCTGATGGTAATTCAAGGCATATTTTCGCCAACTGGAAAGAAAAACTCATTTGAGCGTATGCGGAAAATTGACGAACATTTTCGTGTCTGTGATGAAAATCCAATTTGTTGTTCGAGCCTTTCGCTACCTCCAGACTCCAGCCTCCTGCTCCTCCTGCAACAGCTGCTCGTTTCCTGCTGCCCAGTTGTTTATTAATAAATAAATTAAGCAATTAAACGCGCTGAGCGCATTGTTTGCGTTTCATGAAAATCTAATCATTTCGCACGTGAATCGAACTGGGACAACAGAAGTTGGCCCCTCCCCCATTGCCCCACAACTCCTTTTCATTGCCTTCGTGCCACTTCGTGCGGCAAGTCACGTGCATAATGCATAATTCTCATACCACAATCTGAAAGGCAGCAAATTGCTTAACATTCATGCTTAAGCAGGAGTAGCAGCAGGAGCAGCAGGAGCAGCAGGAGCAGCAGGAGTAGCAGGAGCAGCAGGAGCAGCAGGAGTAGCAGCATCAGTAGCAGCAGCTGCTACCACTTGCTAGATATATAATTAGCCTATTTATTATATAAGCACTTCCTGCCTTGCCTATGGATGACAATTGGAACCCCAAGTTTTGTGGAGCTGAATAAGTTTTGGGCATCTATTTATTATATACAAAAATTGAGTGTATATTTCATGATAATATATATTTATGCTTCATTAGCTTTAGCAAATATCCCCTCTATTATCAATATAAATATAATTTAGAATTGATAAACATTTTTAAATAATTAAAATAAAATTTAATCTACTTTTTATTATTTACATACAAACATTTATAAAATAGAATAATTTTTGTAACTTATTGAAGAAAAATAAATGTAGTTTTAATTTAAATATATTTAGAATATTTTTATTATTATTATTATAATTGCAAATCATAAACTAAGAAACCTTATATAGAATAATTTTTATGGCAGCCCAACATATTAAAGAAAAAGGAATGTGTTTCTTCTAAGTATTCCCTTACGTATTTCGAAGTATTTCTTCTAAGCATTTTCTCTAAGTATTGTTTCCAAGTATTTCCGCCAAGTATTTTCTCTTCTTCTTCTTACTCTCTACCGCTAAGTATTTCTTCTACTTATTTCCCTTACGTAATTCCTCTACGCATTTCCTTTACGTAATGCTTTTACGTAGTTCCTCTACGTCTTTAATGCTTAGCTGATCGATCACCCACTCTGCTTCACTCTATTGCGCTGACCCCCACCAGGCCTGGACGACTGAAGACTGACTGAAGAAATGCTGCAGCTGCTGCCCTTTATATACGGATAGGGTCACTTTTACTCAAGCACTGTCTCTCGACAGCAGGTAGGGCTCATTGCAGTCGAGCTTCAAGTGAGCAATGGGAGTGCTCTCTGCTGCTGTGAGCATTCTAGCTTCGTTTTACATATATAAAAATACCAAATGAGAACTGCTGCATACATATAAACAACTTTAATGATCTTCTGCACTTCTTCTCTTCGTGTTTTTACTTTTACTCAAGTACTCTATGCATGCATGCCATATATATGTGTCTGTGTGTGTGTATGTGCGTAGGGTTCAGGGGACTTTCTTACTTGTTATTATTGCAAATCATTAACTAACAAATAATAATTGGCAATAATATAGAATAATTTGTATTATTGCCAAAATATTAAAGAAAAATAAATTAAGTTTTAATATAATTATTATCAATATTATTATTATTATTGCAAATCACTAACTAACTAACTTTATATAGAATATTTTTGTTACAGTCCAACATATTGAAGAATATAAATAAATTTTAATTTAATAATATTTAGAATATTATTATTATCACTAACTAACTAACCTTATATAGAATAATTTATATTAAAGCCCACATAGTGAAGAAAAATAAATTAACTTTTAATTTTATAATATTTAGAATATTATTATTATTATTATTAATATTGTAAATCACTAACTATAACAAATAGGTAATACTTTGTTACTAACTTTAAACCTATTTTAACTAAATTATTTATTTTAACACAATATTTCTCTAACTATTTACTCCTATGCAAGTTCTCCTTCTCTCTCTCTCTCTCTCATTTCATAACTCAAATATTCCACGCACCTACCAAATTTTGCAAGCTAATTAATTACTGCAGCTAGGATAATGAGTTAGATAAACGGCAAGTCTAATGTCATAAAGTAGCAAACATTAATGCAAATAAGTGAATATAAATTTTATGAGCAGCCTATAATGAAAGAGATTTCAATTTAACTATCCACTAAACATGGAATTCGATATGGTAATTGACAGAAATTAAATTCATTTTGGCAATGCTTAAACTTATAGCACACATACATACATATACACATAAAGATATCGTAATCGTAAAAGCGGACTAAACTTTATGACTAACGAAATTACACTGAGCAAAGTGCAATTTATTATTATTAATATTATTACTATGTATATGTATGTGTATTAATCTACTAAAATATAGCTTAATACAATAATTAATAGTATTTCATTATGCTACTCTTTTACGAATATTTGCTTTCTCTTTTACTCCACAATAAGTAGCTGTAGCTTTCTCTCAGTGCATTCTGAATGAGTAGCAATAACTGGATGTGTGTGTGTACGTGTGTGTGTGTGTTTAAAGAGCATGTATCGCTAATAAGCTTATGTCAGCGTTAAAAGTGACTCATCTGTCTGAAATGGGGCTATTTGTCAGTTAATAGGCAATTCATTTGAACATAATTGCATCCCTGCCAGGATTTAAAGGACTAGCCCGCAGCTGTATGCCATAAAGAGTAGCACATACACATACGCATATATAGTTAAATTTCCCCCTCTCTCCTCTCTCTCTCTCTTATTTTAATATATTTTATGGCATTTAAATTGCTCGAGGCTAATTTTCGAATTGCTGAGATATCGCTTCAAGTGTCCTCGTAAAATAATAAATAAAAGAACAAGAACAAGAACAAGAACAAGAACAAGAACAAGAACAAGAAGAAGAATGAGAAGCAGAAGAGAAACAACAACAAACGCCTATGCAATTATTGAGTAACGGAAGTGGAAATGGGAAAAGCAATAAGAAAATATCATGTGGAAAACTCCAAGAAACACAAAACGCAATAAAAGTTTGAAATTTAAATAAGTGAGTAATAAGATGTAGAGGGGGGAGGCGGAGAATTCATCACACGCATGCCAAGGTCTCAATTACAAGTGGCAGAGCAAGCTGGAAAAATCTGCTAAATGGGGTAAGACCAGAACGCCAGAACGAGAGACCAGAGAAACCAACCCCCCCCCCCCCACCCATCCCTCCGTTCCGGAGTTTAAATGTTCGCGCCGCAGGGGAACAATTAAAAAACGTAACGTGATCAAAATTTGGAATTTTCTTTTGAGGTCCTTGAACGAAAGAAAAACTGGCGCTAGGAAATTAGACAAAGACTCGCTCATAAAATAAGAAAAAAACTGCGCCCAAAAGTTCGTAAAATTTTAATGAGTTTTCTCCGCTTTCGATTTGCCACAGCGTTTTAATGCCCAATCGAGGCGAACGAGCGAAATGTTAATGTAAATTTATATGAGTATCCAAAATGCTGAGCACCAAATGAATGTGTTTATAAATTTTCAAGGAAATTTCGATTTTTCATTGAATACATACGCACACACACATACGTACTTATCTAATGCGTGGAAAATTAAGCGGAAAAATGCTTCGAAGCGAATTTCTTTTAATTACTTGCGTGAAATTTTAATGAATTAAGCTAGATTTGCCACAGAAAAAGGTGAGAGGTGGGTGAAAAGCGGCCACTGGAAATGTGCATAGCATTTTCCCTCATACTAATTGTCAGCATTTTTCTTTCAACTAAAACTGTAAGAAAAACAAAAGAAAATCCCAAAGTAAATTATAATTTTATGTATATAATACATACATATATTTTTGGATTTTTTATAGCCTCTTGGTGGAGAATTAGATAGAAGAGAATATACGAAAATATGATTTCCTTTCGAAGAGGAAACCCCCAAGCTGACTAGGCCTATCAAGGTGATAATTATATAAAGGTACCTACCTGTACAGGTATACCGGCCAGAATAAGAGAAAGAAAGAAAAACAACATGCAGGTATTTAGAGAGAAGCTGGCGTAGGAGTTGGTGGGGGGAACGCCCTCATCAAGTGTCAAGTGTATAATTACCCACTAAAAAATGTTTCGTGTGGCGATCCGAGCCGACAAAAGAGAAGTCAAACAACAACAATAACAACAAGGTAAGGGTTCGAACCCTGCTAAATACAATGCACCTTTTTTGCCGGCTAGAAAGGCTGGGAAATCGAGGGAGAGAGAGAGCGGGGCAGTGCGGGGGGATAAGGTCAAGCCAAGGGAAAGTGCCACTGGACAAGGCGAACAAATGAGCAGCACAACCAAAAGGCAAAAGACAAAAGGTTAATTACAACAACAACAACAACAACAACAACAACAACGAACACGAAATGATGAAATTAATAAAGAGCTGCGGACAATCAAAAAACGCAACAAACAAGTTCACCAGGCCAAAAGGAAGAAAGGCCGAAGGGAGAGCGCAAGAGTGAGAGGGGGGGGGGGGGATAGAGTGTGCGTGCGAGGGTAGTTGGGAAAAGTGTTTAGGGAAAAATCGCATAGAAACCATTTAAAATAGAAAATTGAAAAAGAAGCAGAGAGGTGGGAACGAAGCGCAAGGCAATTGGAAATGGAAACAAACATAAATTTAATTTATTTGCGTGTAATAAACCACAAACAAAACAAAAACAAGTAAGAGTGCTCTAGTCGAGACTCTCGACTAGGAGATACCTGAACCCTCAAAACTGATATTCTAATCATTCTGCACTTCTTTATGCACAATAATACACATGCCTCACATGCACGCATAAGCTCGCGCTCTTCTAACTCGCAGTAGCAGCGACTGCGTTGGCTCCGCTGCAGTGTGGCAATACATAGATTTTATTTGTTGAATAATTTCGTTTGTAGACGTATGATTTAATGAAACTTTAGAATGTAATATAATGTATAAATGTGTGTACATTTCGAACACAAGTCTCTAGTATATGAAATACGTTTTTACAAATTGGGGCGAAGGGGGCGTGGTATAAAATCTGTAAATGACAAAATTGTATCCATCAAATGTATATACACAACAAATCTGAACTCTATGTTTAAAAGTGTTCAATTAGGCTGAAAAATATATAAATTTATCGATTATCCCATAAAAAGATATCGATGAGTTATCGAAAAAATATGATAAACTCGTACTGCGTATGGTTAACGAGTATATTTATTTGTTTAGATGACATAGGACGGAGGACGACGGACGGGTTGAATCGATATTTTTTTTTCTTTTTGATTTTGGGTAAAACAGAAAAAAAAACCTGGTGAACTTCAAGAGGAATAACAGCTCGACAGCTCAAATTTTGGCCAGCTGTCTCCCTCTCTGCTTCGCTCGCTCTCCCTCTCCCTCCCACCGAGTGGAAACAGAAAATAATAACAAAAACATTTGATTGTAAAAATTAAAAAGATGATTTCTCACACGCCCCGCGGCTGAGCCAACGTCATTCACATCATTCTCATTCTCATTCTCTTTCCCATTCTCCAGCTGATCATCATCATCATCATCATCATTGTTAGATATATCATTATAATCATCGCCAAACACGAACGCGTTGCTCTATTGGGTTGGGGGAATAGGCCAGCGCTATATGATGATAATGTTTTTAGGGTTGGCGATGCACAAGAAGTGGATGAAGGAAGGGAAGAAGAAGAAGAACACGATGGATTCGCAACTGCCAACTGCCAAGTGGGAACTGCGAACTGCGAACTGACTGATGATGATGCCAGCGATGCTGCTGCTGCTGCTGCAGTGGCACAGTGGAATAATTCAATAGAATTGTTCATAAAATATAAAATATAAATTATAAAATATCAAAATATAAAATATAAAAAATATAAAATATAAAATATAAAATATAAATATAAAATATAAAATATAAAATATGAAATATAAATTATAAAATATAAAATTTCAAATAAAAAATATAAAATATAAAATATAAAATATATAATATATAAAAGTATAAAAAGGGTTAGTTGCTGCCGCAACTCAGCTTTGCCCATGGTTCCGCCTCCGCCTTGAATCGCGTTCATCTTCTAGCCATGGATGGGGCTGGCTGCCATGTCCCAGGGAAGCGTTTGGCTGACGTGGCATGTTGTTTGTGCAGCCGCCGTTGCATGTTGACAGATAAACAAAAACAACAACATTCGGGATGAATAGGTAACGGTCATAGCAATGGGTGAGCACCAGCAGAACAGGAGCAGCAGCAGGAGCAGGAGCAGCAGGAGTGCTGCAACCGTGTGCACCCCGTTGAGCTGAACGGTGAGCACCCCATTAATGCTTATTACACAGCAACAAAGCGCACCCAGTGTTCACCTAACTCTCCCTATCTCCCTAGCTCCCTCTCCCACTCTTTGTCTACCTGCCTCTATATAAGCTGCGGCTGTGCCTGCCTTAAAGCGCAGCGAGTGCGCGTGATTGCGTGTTAGAGCAGCACAGTCTTTCTTTCATCCTCTCTCAACCGCGCTCTCTCTTACTCTCTCACTCTCGCCTGCTTGTTTTTCGTCCTCTTTCGCCGCGCTGCTGCTGTTCTTCAAGTGCTGAGCGTGTCGAGCGAATTCTTGTTTACCGTTGTTGCAATTGTTTTCGCCGTCATTATTATCGCTGCTGCTGCTGCTGCTACTTCAGTTGCTGTTGCTGTTGTTGTTGCTGTTGTTGGCGTTGTTGTTGCTGCTCTTGTTTAATATTACATGACCAGCATCGCCGTCATCCTTCGTGCTGCTGCTGTCCTTCTTGGCAGCTTGTTAAGCGCTCAAGTGCTGTGGCAAATTCGTTTTGAACGCTCGTCCAGCTCCCCAACTTCCCTACGCCCTAACCCAGCTGGAGTTTTATATTATTGTTGTTGTTTTGCTGTTGTTGATTGCACTCGTTCGTATGGGCCCTGGCGGCTCAGTTGCCAGCGTCGACCCATGGCACTCCAGAATTTTGCAGCAGCAGGAGCAGCCGTTGCACACGAATCCTGCTGCTGTTGTTGCACAGCGTGGAAATGCGGAAAATAGCTATGTAATTTGTTTTCCACTCCATCTGTAGTGGGCGAGTATGCCAGCCAGATTTTCATTCTAAACACACACACACACATAAACATTTATTACATTTATATGTATGTATATGTATATAAAAAAGAAGTCAAGTCGGCAAAGTTTTAGATTCATGTAATTAAACACTTTGCAAATTGAAAATGCTGCAATTATCCGACTGTGAGCTACCCTGTTGTGAGTTGCAAGTGCTACAAGATCTTTTATGATATACAAATGTACATATATTTTACAAACATTTATAGAATTATATAATATTCTCTACTTACTAATATTACTCTATTCATTAACGCTCTATTATTCACATTGATTTTGGGTTTATGTCTAGCGCATCTACCTGTCACTGTTTCTCTCTCTTTTATGATCTATCTCTCTACTATCTTCGAGATGTCTCTGAAACTACTTCTCTCTCCATATAATTTATATATAAATATCCTCTATCAATCTTGCTGTCTTTTGGTACTTTATATACTCTACTTCAATTTCTGCATCTCTTTCTATACAATATATGTATATGTATATATACCTCTCTCTCTATCATGCCATCTGTTTCTCCCTCTCTCTCTCAAAAATCTCTCTCGCCAAGAAAATCTCTCCATATGTCTCTTCTCTTCATATCTTTCCTCTCTTCTCTCCATATCTCAATATATGTATATCTCTCCTCTTTTCTCCTCTCCACATCTCAATTCAATAGAAAAGCAACATTTTACGTGCGACTCGCACGTCCCCGTGTGGAATGAAAAATGTCCTCTGGAATAACTGTCAAGTGAAATAGACGTCAACGTGAATAAATTGGGACATCGAATCGTGGCGAGCAGGTGGGCGATTATTAAGGAAAGTTTGCCACATAATTGGAATAGGTCATATTTCTTCAACTTTGGGCAATTAAATGCCAAGATCGAGTCAAACTTCATAGGCAGAGTCCCGAGAGTTCCATGAAGAGTGCAAAGAGAGAAAGGCAGAGTGAGAGAGAGAGGGAGTGAGTGAGTGAGATGAATTGAATCAGGCTAATGCTCACCAACTGTCAAGTGCAGTTAGGCAAACACAGCAAAAATAAGAAAAACAACAGCTACAACAACAACAACAGCAATATACACACAGCACAAAAACACAATTCAAACAGCAACAACAACAACAACAACACGCGACACTTGACGCTAAAAGTAAATGCTAAAGTAAAGGCGACGCCATTAGGCGCAAACGTCACGGCCTGCAGCAGGCAGGCGGCCACCTAACGTAACCTCCATTTCCATATGCAACTCGTGGAATGGGCAAAAGCCAAACCAACAACAACAACAACAGCAACAATGGAAACAACGACTACAACAACAAGGAGAGCCAAACAACTTCGACAAACATGTCACACATTCATATGGGCAACGCTTAACGCCCCCACACCATCTACCCCTCTGGCCAGCAGCACAGTGGAATGCATTACCTAAAATAGTAAAGAGAAAAACAGTGGCAGATATTGCGAAATTTACCAGTTGAAGCCATAGAAATTTGTTTATGGAAAAACTGTTTAAATTGTATACATACATACATATATAATATTTTATTTGTTGAGAAAAATTAATATTCCCCTACTAACCATATAAAACAATAACTATAAAATAATAATAAATAGTATAAACATCAGCAATGTCAATTAATAAATCATAATTTGCCTAAACTACACCTAAAACCCATTTGTACTGCTTTTACTCTTCTAGTTACTACCTTTTCTTGAGCTAAACTACTAAAACTAAAAGAATTACTACTAAGACTAAAACAATTAGTACTTATACATGCTTGTACCACATTGTCTACTACTTTAGTTTTACTACTTTTTCTACTACTACTTTTACTTTTACTACTCCCTTTCTACTACTACTTTTACTTTTACTACTCTTTCTACTCCTACTTTTACTTTTACTACCCTTTCTACTCCTACTTTTACTTTTACTACCCTTTCTACTCCTACTTTTACTTTTACTACTCTTTCTACTACTACTTTTACTTTTACTACTCTTTCTACTCCTACTTTTACTTTTACTACTATATCTACTCCTACTTTTACTTTTACTACTATTTCTACTACTACTTTTACTTTTACTACTTTTTCTACTTCTACTTTTTTTTTTACTACTTTTTTTCTTTTTCTTACTTTTACTACTCTTTCTACTCCTACTTTTACTTTTACTACTATTTCTACTCCTACTTTTACTCTTACTTCTTATTTTTCCGCTGCATTAACTATCTCTATCTCCATCCTAACTACTACTATTTATATTCGAAAGTAAAATCTACTACTATTCTTATTTCTACTCTTTCATTTCTACTAATAATATGAATATACCTTTGATAATGATTATGTCAAGTAATTAACTAACAAATATTCCACATGATTTCCTTATACAGATTTAATCGCTTTTGCTCCACTGTGCAGCACTTGACACCGCCGTGCCCGACAGCAAACGGACCTAGCATAGCAACAGCTCGTCGCTCGTCGCTTGACGCTACACCGCCTCGTACCGCTAACCTCGAGATGCCGCGCCCTCGCCCTCGCCCTCGCGCTCGCCCTGACCAACACATCGATCGAAATCGAACCATGCCGACGCTGCGACGTCTTCGTCGCCTTCATGTGGCCCTTCAATCAGCTGTCAAATGAAAATGTCAAAATATCAAAAGTGAAAAAGGCAAAGTAAACTTAGGCCCGGTCCGGGACCCGAGCCGGAGACCCATTATTGTATTTCTTAGCCTTTTAAGAGGTTGTTGTTGTTGTAGCCGCTGTTGTTGTTGTTGTTGTTTGTACGCTGTCGCTCGGTCCGTTGATTCGTTAGTTTCGTTAGTTCGTCATGCAATCAGTCCGTCATCCACTCAGTGCGTCAGTCCGTCAGTCGGAATCGACAACGATGTTTGCTTCTAAGTGGCCCTAAAACACAAAACTCAACTGAAACTGAAGAAAAAACCAAAAAAAAAAAAGAAGAAGGAGAGGAGGGAAAGAAAAAAAAACTACAACAAAAAACAAACAACAACATCAAATATCGAAAATCTAAAATAAAACTCAAAATGCATACAGACCGTAAAAGAAAAGGAATAAACAAAGACTGAAGCACTACAGAAAATATACATATGTACATAGATATAAGTATAAATAGAGCTGTGTATATGTTTTCGAAGCCCATTGGGCATAACAAGTTAAACACTGAGATCTGTTCGGAACAGCAACCAGCGAAATATATATATATAGATCGAAATTCATAATTCAATCAAATTTAATTACTGACTTTTATAATTTATTATAATATTATTTGATTAAAGAAATTTATTTATAAAAATTCATTTTTCCAGCTTGTATAGTTGCTTAGTTCAGATAGACGAAGAATAGAAAAAGTGATATATAATAAAAAATAGATAATCGCTTTACTTATAGGCAAAGCCTGATTCACATGTAAATATAAAATAAACCCTCTCAAAAAGAACAAATAACAAAATTCATATTTCTAGCTCTTATAGTTCCTGAGTTCAGATAGTTGGAATATTAAAGACAAAACTCTTCTATTTTATTTAATATATCCTATAAAATATATACATATATTTATTTTCAAAAAATAATAATAATAATAATCCATCCATCCATAACTAGATATCCCATTTTCCCTGAATAAAAATATATTTAATTTAACCAAATGCTCCGGCAACCTAGCCTATCAAATATGTTAATTTTAATGCATCAACTTACCGACAAAGTATTAACTTATAAATCATACCAAGAAAATTGCCTGAAGTTTGTTTTCTTGTTTTTCACAAGAAAACAAAAAATTAATCAAGTGAAAAGCCAGAAAATGTTGCTGAAGGCAAATCAAATTGGAAGCAAAGGTAAAAACTAGTTTCATCTCTTTTAAGGTGTGACAAAAAAAAAAAAAAGAAAAGAAAAGAAAAGCAAGCAAAAAGGGATGACAAAGTGGGAGGTGAAGGAGCTGAAGAAGAAGAAGAAGAAGACAACGACGAGAACAACGTCGGGACCAAACAATTCGAATTGGTTATGAACACGTTTGACATTTGACGCCTCAGATCGAGTTTGGCATTGCAAATGGATTGCCACAGTTGTTGCAATGACAATAACAAGGCGTTGGCTTGGCAGACACGACTAACAAATACCCTGTACACTTGAAGTTTTTGCTATAATAAAAAAGTTTATAATACTTTCATTAGTTTAAAATCTTAAGCATTTGTTGCTTGCACATTGAAGAGCTTCAAAAGTGAAGAGTTCGACTAACAAATACCCTGTAATGTACACATATGTTAAGTATATTTAAACAATTATTTAATGCCCTTTAGTATTTGATATGATATGATAATAAATAATTGTTGAGCTAACAGATTGAAGATGTAAAGGGTTCGACTAACTAATACCTTATTAATATTAAGTTTGATTAATTGTATTTAAATAAAGTAAAATAATAAACCATAAATATAGTCTACAATTTAGTCTTTTTACAACAATAATCAAGAATAATTACACAATATTTAAATTAATATTCAATTTACTTTACTTTTAAATACATTGCAATTTAAAAAATTATAATAATAATTATTTACATCAATATTATAATTGATTTTCTTTAAATTTGAAAAAATTTTGTCAATTCTACAAAATTAGATAAATCAAAATCAAGATTAACATTAAGCAAGTTTAACTCTTTAGCTCATTACAGGGTATCAGGGTATCCTTTATGAGATTTGAAATTTCGTCGCAGGATTCGAGGAGCTGCGTTTTTATTTATATACTTTTGAAGAGTTTGGGGCTGTAGGTGCGCATTGAGAGGCGCTTTTTGACGTTTCGCTTCGCTTTATGGGGCTCAGTCGTCGCCCATTTTATATGGCTCTTCCTTAATTTTGTACACCTTTTCTCTATGGCTTTTATTTTATTTATTTGTATTTTTTTTTTTTTACTTTTTTTTCTTTTTTTTGATTAGGCAGCGTCACAAATCAATAGAGAATTGAGAAACGCACGAATGAGCTAACGCACACAAGATACCATAAAAATACGTGAGTGTATAGGTGTGTATAGGTGTATAAAAAGGTGTGAGTGTGTGTGTGTGTGTCATTGTATATGTAATGCCATTTATGGGCTGAAGCATTGTACTAACAATATTTTCGGGTCTGGCGACTGTTTGTTATTTTCTTGCTGCTTCTTGTATTTTTTTTTTTTTTATCACAATTTGGTTTTATTTTTCTTGATTTTTTTTTCATTTTTTATTTATGAGTGTGTGTGTGTGTGTGTGTGGGTGTTACTCGTGCGCTTAACGGGTTTTCATGGCTTTAACGGTTACTGCTCTTTTACGACTTTTATTATTATTATTAATGCATGTATTTTCCATTTTCGTCTTATGATCTATTGTTAACGCTAGCCGCAGAAACCACAAAATGACAACAACAAATCCGAAATTGGTTTCGATTTTGTATTCAACTTTGAAAATTTATGCGTATCGTATCGAAACGATAATCAAATTTGTTGCTTCATGTGTTAGATAACTCCCCCGAGACCATATCAAATGTAAATTTTCAATTTATATATAGAGTCATGAAAAAAACAACAACAAAAAAAGAAACAATTTAATACTTAAAGTTAACTTCAGTATAGAGTTGTAAAAAGACCAAAAAAAAAAAAAAAATAATAATAAAATTTAATATTTAAAGTTAACTTCAGTATAGAGTTGTAAAAAAACAAAAAAACAAAAAATAAATAAATAAAATAAAATTTAATTTAGTATAGAGTTGTAAAAAAAAAACAAAAAAAAATATATATATAATAAAATAAAATGAAATTTAATATTTAAAGTTAACTTCAGTATAGAGTTGTAAAAAAAACCAAAAAAAAAAAAAAAACATAAACAATATCATATTTAAAGTTAACTTCAGTATTTTTTATATTCATTAATATCCAATATTGACCTGCCTATCAACGACTTATCAGTGCTGATCAGAGTTGTGAGTATATTAAAATAAATCTAGGTTTCCCCTTAAGATCCAAATAATATCGTAAGGATTTTTTATAAGATTCCATAGCGATGATCCATGTAAAAATACATTTTATTTTAAATACTCTGCTTATAGAGCTAAAAATATACTTGGTAAGAATGTTAAAAAATATTCTTTAAATATAATAAATACATCATGCAGAATATTTTCCATGATACACCAAATAATACCCATTTCTACTTTGCTGTTAATACTGCTAAAGAGCTCTGTATAATATTTACGCTCATACACAAACCCTTCCTTCTAGGCTTAACTTATTTCCTGTTAACCTTTGAAATAATTTAATGAAAAAGTATCTCTGTAAAAATACTAACGATTGACTCGTAATTTGGTCAGTTTAATTAGATTGAAGCTGCGCTGCATTTTTGCATCGTTTTCCGTTACGTTCGGCAATTTCCGATTGGAAAATTAATTTCCAATTTGCAAATTCGCGCCGAGAGCGAGTATTTAAAATTTTAAATCTATTTCATTTACTTTGACGACCCATGCTGAAATTTTTATTTTGGAAAAACGTAAAGCTAAAAAGCTAAACGGGAAAAGGGAGGGGAAATGGGGAGCTGGGGCAAATAGTGGCAACTCATGGCGCAATCGTCAATTATGGGCCGACAAGAAATAATGGCAAAAAAAAAAGGAAAAGGAACAGGGGAGAGGGAAAAAAATGAAGAACGGAAAGAGGAAGCGACGAAAGCGGAAAAAATATTGTGTTCGATAATCAAACCGAAAATGTGCACAGCTTGAGCCAAAATAAGGCAAACAATGCGAGAGGAAAAGGGGCAGAAAAACCTGGAAAAAAAAGCTGAGGCACAGAAAGAATGAATAGAAAACGTGGCCGGAGGGGCGGGGGGAGGGGGAAGGCAGTGGGCTGCGAGCAGGACTTTTAAACAGCAGGATATGCGTACAATTTTTGGCAATTTGCCACCCGCCGCCGCACGCGTCGCTGCTGGCCAAGCTAGGCCCATAATTAAATTACATACAACAAACACACACACACACACACACACACATAAAGAGTTCAGTTATGCACGTGCGTGTGTGTGTGTGTGTAAGCGAGCGCCTGCTGACTTGCTTTTCTTTTGTGCGACTCGTTCTTAATTTCAAGGCCTGTGAGAGAGCGAGCGCTCGCGTGTTTGTGTGTGTGTGTGTGTGTGTGTGTGTACTATACCCCTTCCATTAGTTGCCGCCTCTCTCTCACTCCCACGCACTTTCGACAGCAGCGAATTGACGGCGTCGCGGCGAAAGCTTGAATATGAATTTGACTTTGCCTTGACGCCATGTGTGTGTGCATGTGTGTGTGTGTGTAAATGTAAAATATGTAATCACCAAAAATGTTGCTTTTGTAATTTAAGTAATTATGTGATTTAGATGTGTGTGTGTGTGTTTGATTTAGCGTAACGATTTCCCAAGCGAACAGGACCATACAAAATGCATTTTCACCTTCAACTTTTTGATTGTTTATATGTGTAAATGTTTATGGCCAGCTCGCATTCGCCCTTGCCTGAAATTTCTCTGAAAACTTGTCAAGAGATGCTAAGAGACATGTGACAAATGGAAATACAAACTCTGACAGGCATGTAAAAAGAAAAGAAAAGAATGATAGACTTATGTGCGGAATCTTTACAGTTCTCTGAACAATTTGGAATTCGAAAAAAAGTATTAGCACCGTAGAAATAAGCAATACTATTTTAAGCTAACTTAAATTATATTCTATTTATCTTAGCAATATTTTCGAATATTTTGAGAGATGGCTATATGGAAATTTGTAAAGAATTTGCTTTTGTAATGCCCAAATGAAAAGTTTTCTGTCAAATATTTATAGCTGATAAACTATTCTCATATCTCTACGATTGTAGTGTAAGATTTTTTGCATATTTTATACATTTTATGCCAGCTAATTTTTGCATATACAATATATATTATATTATATTATATTATATTATATTATATTATATTATATAATATATTATATATATTATATTATATATATTATAATATATTATATTATATAATTAATATAGTATTTTCAATACAAAACAATTTATATGGAATTTTCAATTAGATACTAAATTTACTAAACAAAAATTTAATAATACATATTTAAATTAATAAAAATATTTTATATATAAATAAAATCCAGCAAACTCTCCAAAACTAATAACAGTTTCAATCAAAATCAATAACCATAATAATAATGGTAATAATATTTACAATGCGAGTCGAGTTCTGCATATTTGTCAAAGTGAAACATTGTCAGATACAGATGGAATCCCTCGACAGCTGGACATTAGCAGGAGTCGTGGGTCGCGGTGGGCCAGCTGAGTTAATTGTATTTGCAGCAACCCGATATGAATTTGTTGACCTTGAATACGGTATATGGGAAGCTGGTAATCTGGAAACACGCCAGCAGAGTCCTTGTGGAAGTCGAACGCATCATCCGCAGGACTCCGATTACGAATGGGACGCGCGTGACTTCCAGTTAAGACCTAATTATGTCAGTTACTCATACGAGATTTGCGCGAGAGAGAGGGAGGGAGAGAGAGATAGAGAGAATGGGAGAGGTAGCATAAAAGTGAGAGCGATGCGTGCCGGGCACGTTCAAATGTTCAAGCATTCATTCATACATTCAGCCCCTGTCAGGGGGTGGTTGATCCTCTGCCGCTGCCGCTGCCGCTGCCTCTGCCGTTGCTGTTGATGACGCAAATTTCAGAAAGATTTGCGAGCCGAGCATACAAAAGCCTTAACCGAAAAGTGCGTAGTTGGAAAGGTGCAGCAACCACAACCGCATATTGTCTCTGCCTGCCCGCCGCCTCCTGCCCGTCGACTCCTGCCCGTTCAGAGGGTTGTTTGCCACCCATTCATGCAGCCGTCGTGGCATTCATTACGCTTTAACCGAACAGATTTTTCCAGCCATCCTGCAGATGCGATTGCGCTGCAGCAACCCCCAAAATAATAAAAAAAAAGCAACAGAGTCTCTCTGAGTCTTTGTCAATCTCTCAACTAGTCAGCCTGTCCGTCAGTCAGTCAGTGAGTCAGTGGAAAAAGCAGCGGCAGCCCACTCACCCAGTTACGAGTGTATGTTGGTCCTTTTGTCCTTTGTCCTTGCAGCAAGCGCGCTTGGCAACAAGCGATAAAATTCGCCCTCCGCCATAGGTAAAATAAAAATATAATTTCGCCTTTCGCCCGGCATCTGGTCTCACTATGGCGAATGCACCCCCATTTCGTTAGAATATATAGAAATACATACACATACACATACATTTATATATGTATGTATATATCAACCCCCAAGTGCGTCGAGTGCAGCAGCTTATGGAATATTCCATTCATTTCACAGGCTAGAAATTACTCGATAATACGCAGTCGTTAAGCGCAGCAAAACTCTAAATATTCCGATTGAAATTCTCTAATACAACTTGATAGAGAAAAGTACTGTAAATTCTATATATACATATTTATATATATTATAATCTTATATATATATAATCCAGTTCAAATTTAAAAAGTAATTTCTTTCATTTGGAATGCCTTTTAGTAAGTTATAGAGCATTTAAATACTAAGAATTCAGCACTAGGGATTACTTTATAGGGTATTCTAGTACAATGCCAGGTACGCTGGCATTGTTCTCACTATTCTTTAGAGCTCCGCGAGGTCTATCTATATTCCCTTGTGACTAATGTACTTAGGTAAGCTCCGAGTACCTTGAGAGCACTGCGGCAAGCCTCCATTGCATACTAAGTACCATGGGTGCTTAAGCAGAGAATACTAGGAGTAGAATAATAAGATATCTCAGTATTTCATATATTTTTTCTTGATATTACCTTTTAGCTGTTATGTATGTATTATGGAAAAAGTTTGGATAAATGAAAAAAAAAAAAAAAATAATTCGACTGCTAACCATGATATTACATTCAATCTAAAATATTACTAATATAATAGAAAAACCTCTTTGCTTCACATACGACAAGAGAAGTCAAAAAGTAATATTCTGAATGACATTTCAAGTCGTAGCACTCCTTGCTATTTATTGTTGTCAGGGCACACAAAGAGAAAACTCTTACAATATATTAGAGCAATGACTAAAAGCCTTTCTCTCAAGTTGATTCACATTTTTATACCCTGAACCCATTGAAAATGGGAAATCAGGGTATAATGGTTTTGTTAAAATGTATGTAACAGGCAGAAGGAGGCGTGGCAGACCCCACAAAGTATATATATTCTTGATCAGGGCGACGAGATAAGTTGATTTAGCCCTGTCCGTCTGTCTGTCCGTCCGTCTGTCCGTCCGTCCGTCTGTCCGTCTGTCCGTATGTTTGAACGCGTCGATTTCCGAAGATACAATAGCTAGAGACTTCAACTTTTTTTTAAAATGTCCGTATATAGCACGCGCATATCGAGTTTATCACATAATTTCGATAACTTGTCCGATTGTTTTTTTATCGATGAAAAACCTTATCGAATGTCAATTATTAAATTATATCTCCTACATCTTTTGAGCTAGAGTCTCCAAATTTTAAATGTAGACTTATATGTTGATTATAGAATTTCGGTTTTTTTTTATAATTCCCCCCCACCCCTATATCCACCCCCTCACCCTCACCTTTGTAAAAGGCGTATTTCAAATACTAGAGACTTGAGCTTCGGCATATACACGCATAGTAATGATATAATCATAATCTAAAAGTTTCATGAAGAACGTACGTCCACAAAAAAAGTTATTAACTAATTAAGTTTCAATGAGAAGCCCACACTGCAGCCTATGCATGTTTATGCGTGCGTGCCTATATGTGCCTATGTATGTATGTGTGTGTGTGTTTCTTTTGTAAGCAAAAAGACGGGTTCAGGGGATTTCGTAGTCGAGCAGTCTCGACTAGAGCTTTCTTACTTGTTTAGCTATTTATTTTACTCTTTTAACAATATTTTGTAGTAAGTATTTCCTCTGGCTCCCCGAATGCATGATAATTGCATGTTCCTGCGTATACCTTTTACATATGTATGTCTACCTTATTTGCTGGCTCTTTTTGTCCATGTTACCATGTTGGCATCACCGTCTGTCAGCGTCTCTCAACACACAATCGTTCCCCGAGGAGCTTTTCTCTTGCTCCTAGAGCGGCGGCGGCGGCGGCTCGTGGAATGTTTTGCTTTTAAGTTAACATCTTTTTATATTCCACGGGCTGATTATAAAATGCTGTGTAGCACTCGAGTCGCGGACTCCTCTCGTTTCTCATAATCATCTTAATAATTTCACAACTCATGTCTTTATTACATTTCGTCTCACTCTCCCTCTCGCTCTCCCTCTCTCTATGTCTCGCTGTCTATGCTCATCCTGGAGCATTATAATTTTCTTGCTCTCCATGGAATTTTTTAATTTAGACAGAGCCAAAGTATCTCATACATTATGGTGCACAGCATCTGAAATGTATCTCATGCGTGGGCGTTTGTCCCTCGCTCCACACTCTCCTCGCTCTCCACCTGCCCCGTTGCCTTGCCCCTTTCAGCCTGCGTAGAAGATTGTGCGTGCCAGTAGTCTTTGGGGCTGGAGCTGGGGAGTTGGCAGAGAGGGGGGTGCTAGGGACTCGGCGCTTGCTGCGCGGCGCATTTCATCAAAGATTTTCCATTTCCTTTGGGGCGACGGATTTACGTGTTCTTGTCTTGGCTTGTAATTTAATCCCGACGCTTTTCATTTCAGACATTTTGATGAAAAATATGTATTAAACAGGCGCTGCGCCTGTCTTCACATAGTTCCCACTGCCAAAAGGGGTTCCTCCTTGCCTCCACCCCCCGCTCCAATCCCTATCGGTTAATGGGTTAGAGACAAAGGCCCATCCATCATCAGCCCCTGGACACTCAATCAAAGGCAAGGCTCGACCATATGTGCGCGTCTAGCATGAAATCAGAGCCCGAAAAAAAAAACATAATAGAACCCAATGCACAGCAGGTAATATATAGTTAAGGAGTTTTCAAGGATTTTCCTATTTGATAAAGTGAACAGAACGCCCTTTCACTTGCCTCGATTTCTCGCTTTCCCCAGTTCTCATCTCGATTTTAATTTCTTTTAAATATCAGATGGCGTAGCCACAAATTCCCTTTCATTAAAAATTAAGAAAACAAATTGCATATTCTCTACTTGATTCTAGTTTCTTCTTGATTCTAGTTTCTTGATTAATTTCTCAATATTTCACATTGTTTTCGCCTCTTGGCGCTTCTCATGTAGAACCTATAGCAATTATTTGTTATAGCAATTATTTGTTATTATTAAATTCATTTTATTTCCTATTAATTTATAAGTCTTTATCCTTTATTATATTAATTAGACTTATCTGCTTGAGCTATACTTCAGGCTAGAGCAGAAACAATTTAACTCACATCAAAATCAATTTTCTAACTTCTCCTATGCACATACATAGATCGTATTACCAGTCGATATACTGAAACATATTTCAACTCTTCCAGCAAAACTTTTCTCTGACAACAACGTGTGAGCAGTTCTGTCATCTCTTGTTGCCCTAGACCCTAGAAGTATAATTAATTTACGACTAATTTACGTAATATACTTAAAAAGTTTTCATTACCCTAGACATTTTTAAGCGAAATGTTGATTGCCTAATTAGATTTATACTCCATCACTAAGTGAGAAGAGTATTTTGGTATTTCTCATTCTACTTTCAGTACGAGAGATTGCTGGATATATGAAAAGTGATAACTCCTACGCCTTGGCACTGTCTGGCATGACAAATCGGGTATATTACTTTAAATATTTCGTTATATACTCATTCACAAAATGGGTAGGGTATATTGGCATTTGCCATGAAGAAACTCAAGTATTCAATTCCTTGATGCTGTAGCTAGAGATTGAAAATTTGTAGCTCAAGTGCTTAAATATTTTTGATATATGTATCTTCCTGGATAGGCTGGGAAAATTCAGATATAGCTCCAGTTAAACTAACAATTATATTGCCTCTAAGCAATTCCTTCGATTATTAACAGCAAATCATAATATCTCCATAGACTATACTTTATAGATCTCTTTGACTTTTTCTCCTTGTATTTCCTTTTGTAGTCCTTCAAGCAGACAACACCTGTGTTGCCCACACACACACACACACACACACACACACACACACACACACACACATAAAGATAGCCCTAATCACAGCCGCATCTCGTGAGCTATTCTCACTTCTTTACTTCTTTGTTTACGCGCTGTCTCCTTTCAATTGTTTTAATATTGGCTGCACATAAATTCATAAATTACGACAATGAGGGAGAGAACAAAAAATGCATTTCAGATGGTTTTTATGCTGCTGTTTATTTGTGTGCTATTAGAGACCAATATGACACGAACCGATCTACAGTGTGCACCCCACACAGGCGACAGGCCTTTGGTTAATTTTAGAATCTAGTCGCTAAGACGAAACGAAATGAAACGAAAAATCTGTTTAAACAGGTTCCATGCAACGTACTTCCGATCATGTGTGTGTGTGTGTGTGTGTGTGTGTGTGTGTGTGTTTAGGGCAAATAATTAAAATAATAGTTCCCCTTGCTATGCACCCTCTGCGTGTGTATGTGTTTGCCTAAGCGAATACTAATAATCATAAACAATTTTATATCACTGAAATTATCACAAATAACAAAATATTTTTATTAACGTCGGAACCATTAAAAGTCGTAAAGTCGTCACGAAAACTATGGCTAGACGTAAAAACTGTGAAGCTAACAAATACATGTACACAAAGAAGAGAGAGAGAGAGAGAGAGAGAGAGAGAGAGAGAGAGAGAGAGAGAGAGTGAGAGAGACAGGGGAAAATCTATATGCAACAAGCTGCGCATACATTAACATTTTCATAGTCAACAAAAACTAATGGAAATGCCTAACATTATAGACTCACAGGAATGCCACACGATGTGGCAATCTGATTTAGATTTCAAGTGGGGAAAATCATAAAAAAATAATAATAACAATAATATCTTAATTTATCCTACATAAAAATCGAATATAAGGGAAATTCGATAAAAAGGGATTAATTAATAATAAAAATAAAAAAGTAAATAAAAAGTTGTTAAAGATTTTATATTCTTAATCGAAATCATAGCTATAGAACCATTAGTAGAGTCAGCTTAAGATATGATCTACTAATACTCGAGATATACAAATAATACTTAGTTATACCAATACATATGTACATACATATGTAGTATATGATATGATAATGCTATGATATATGGGTAACTATCAGTTCCTATAATCTAAGCCTCCTCTGCTTAGAGTCGCAGGAAAGACATGATTTAAGTACATACATAAATATATATGTATATATATATATACATACATATGTATGCACTTATTAAGACTGCTCAACTATGAACCATGTGGACGGCTCTTATAAACATAAGGCAAGAAAGGATCAATTGGTTGAGCTAGCGTGTTTAAGCATGCACGATTTATCAAAAGGGGCGAGAACGTCTCTGCAGGAATCTGTTGAGCTCGAAAGCAGACTCTAGACTCTAGAGATCACTTGAGAGGCCAACATGTTTGTGCTTGCAAAGACTGTTCAACACTAGCTCGCATAAGTCTGCGTACACCAAGTATTTCATTTGCTATAAATTGAATAATATGATCAGAGATTTAGTTTTAAAGATTGTAACTGAATAATATTTAAATATTTATTGGTTTCATGCATTAATAATACAACAAATTTCTTTAAAATTGAACAACAAAATCTATAATATTTATTCATTACCAAATTAAGAACTTTGAACATATAACTAAAAACTCATCAAATAAAACTCAACAGCAATTTGAAGCCATCTGAATTAGTCGCAGAGACTTGAGTTCAATTTAAGCCTTGGCTAAAGATAATGTCCAGTTGTTAACGTATGTAGTTAGGCGAATTGGCCAATTGGACCGTTCAAATGATTTATGCTGGCCATAAATACAAGAGATCTGCACTAAAGGCCATATATCAATGCTGTGCGTTTAGCACATTTGAACAGGTAACAAATCGTTATGATGGTACATATGTACATATACATACATACATACATATACATATTTATATATTGGAATATACAATATATCCTATATAGAGGCAATGGACTGCGGCTGTCTAAGTGCAGACATTTGGAACACACAATTTCGAGGCGGAGTCGAGGCAGTAAAACGAATCTTTAATTGCTACTTGACGCCCGTCGGGACAAAGGGAGCGGGGGGAGGGGAGAGTGAGAGCGGGAGAGCAACTCTTGGCTGTCTTCTGATTTTTATTAAAGTTTCGATGTTTTTTCTTTTTATGCGCTTTTAACAAAGTGAAAGGAGTATATTAGTTTTGTTTGTTCTTCCATACGATATATAATATATCCTGGAATTTGTCACGATTTTTCTGATCAATAGGCGTGGCAAATCAGAAAAGGTATTTTTACTGGTATCTCAGAAATTATGGCAGTGCTAGAGACTTGAATATATGAATATAATATAATTTTTAATATATCATCTGGTTAAAAATTCGAAATCTATAATTAAAAAAATCCTAAATCTATATTTAAAGCTAACAAATGAAAGTTAAATAATAATATAATATATAAATAATTATTATTAATAATCAATAAATTATAATTAAATAATAATAATAATAATAATAATAATAATAATAATAATAATAATAATAATAATAATAATAATAATAATAATAATAACAATAATATATTTTTAATATATTTACTAATAATATATATATATATTTAATAATAATATAATTATGCCAATTAAAGTCGTGGAAAATCGAAAAAAAAAACAATCTGTCAAAGTTTCAACTGTGCATGAGTATTCTGCAGTCGATAATGCCCGACGGCCAGAGTCTTACTTGTTTATTTTAGTATTTTTGGCCAGGCTCTGCGATCTGCATGTTTCTTTTTCTTCATTTCTGGTTTTTTATGGCTCTTGAGTGTTGCCAGCGGCATTTAAATTATGATTATGGCTCTGGAGCGTAACCCAAGTGGCTCGACTTCCCAAAACTCAACTCGTATCGGCAATGTTTGCTGCAAATGTTTTCAAGTGGACGTTTGCGAAGAGCAATTAAATCTGCCTGCCACATGCCCCAGCCTCATTGCCTCTCCACTCGCTCTCTAATCTAAATGGACTGCATTTATGTAATTAACGCCATCAAATCAAAAAAATGGAAAATTGGAAAATTGAAAATGGTAAATTATCGTAAAACTCAAATACTGCATATAAATGAATAGAGAGAGAGAGAGACTTCGTTTGTTATGATTTGTTGCAATCGCGTCTTGGCCCAATAGCAGCCAACTACTTGAAAATTGGGTTTTTAATGAAACATCTCATTTGTAATCGATGCACCATAGCCGCCAATTAGATGAAAGCAGAAACTATTTAGAAATTTATGCTGAAGTGCTGCCTGTTCTTTAATGTGAACATAACCTCACATTTGAAGCACATTAAATGCCAAATACAATTGATCTATTCAAATCGAAATGTTGCTATAAAAGAAACTATAATTTCGATTACTTACTCACTGTTTAATAGCAAAATAATTTCTATTTGCTAAGAATAATTTTAAGATAAAAAATTTTGCTGATATAATCTATTGTACAATAATATAAAACTTGGAGATTAATGTGGAAATTAATCTCCGATTTCTTAGATATAATAAGATATATAATAATATAATAATATATATAATAAGATATATAATATAGATAGATAGATATAGATATATAATTATATAACATTTTCTGATAATTGTAAAAATTATTTCATTTTTCGAAAAAGTTTAAAGGAATTATACTAAATTTACCAAGGCTTCACATTCCATACATAAGAATATTACATAGATAGATGGAAAGATGAGAGAAAAGACGTACAGGAAGGAAACGGAGAAGGAGTTCTCAAACATTTCGATAATTTGCCAATTGGAGAGTATATAGACTATATATACAATGCCACGCCTTCTTCTGCCTGTTGTTACATACATTTCAGTCAAACTAATATACCCTAATCTCCAGGGTATTTAAATGCATATAATGTTAATTTCACGTTGCATTACCATGAGACATCTCAATTAATCGAATAAAATAGAAATCCCCCTTCCGAACCACAGTACACATTGAAAAACTAGTTGAGAAATACGATAAGATGTATACGATTCAAAGGAGGTGCAGCGAGAGGGGGGGCGGCTGGGCTTCGCAATGAGCCGCAATCGTAACGCAGCGCTGCTGTCGCCGCTGCTCCGCAACGTAACACCGTTAGCCGTACAGAATCGCGTCTATCGGCTCCAGAAACGTAATCAGTTGACAGTGCGAACTGAACGAGTGAGCATGCACAGCTTGGATGTGAATGCGACGCGCAGCTTTGCGGGGCTGATCAAGCCCTGTTTTCACTATACACCCGAGCAGGTGGAGTGCGCCGGAGAGCAGCCGTATGTGTCGGATGTGGTGCTGTGCAAGGAGAAGCGGCGCGAGTTCTTCTATGGCATTGAGATAACCGCCCAGAGCAATGGCAAGCTCACCTGTGTGGACTTTAACAGTTTTCTGCCCATCTTGCCCAGCTTCATCAGCATCGTGTGGCTGCCGCACTATTGGAACGTAACGCCAATGGAACGGGTGGAAACGCTGCAGATGATACGAAGCCTGGAGCCCTATATACCGGCCATGCCACACTTTAGCGTCTACAAACAGACCGAGGAGCGCATCAACGAATTTCTCTCACTCAACTTTAAGAATCTGCTGGCAGTCAGAGGCGATAAGCGGGACGACAATCAATTCTATCATTACGGGCATCAGCTAGTCAAGCATGCCCGACGTGTGCGCAAGGGTGAGTATTTCAATATCTCTATCTCTATCTCTCTCTCTCTTTCACTCTATCTCTTCATTTCTTATCTGGCAGAGCATATATCAATTGCTGTTCCTGGTTATCCGCAGGGCCAGCTTAATACGGAAGCAGTAAATATGGATCAAAACATAGCGTTCTTAAAGAAAAAGGTAATTGCTAACTGAATGAAAGAAAATAGAGTATTCTGTTCCCTTTAAATAAGACCAAAATACAAATTATCAATTTATCAAACTCAATATCAGGTCTCAAAACAAACTATAGGGTATTTTCTAGTCACCCCAATTGCCAACTCGTTCAGTTTTGTTTTGATTCCGTTAACTCTTAGTAACTCTTATCAGCGCTGCTCTCACAGCTCGTAACAGCTCTTATCCCTCTTATCAGCATTCTTCTCTCTCTCTCTCTCTCTCTCACTCTGGCTTTCACTTTTACAGGTTAATAAGGGAGCAGATTTTATTATCACTCAGTTGTGCTACTCGGCGGAGCAAATAGTCAAGTATGTGAAAGCCGCTCGCGACGCCGGCATCACAAAGCCCATAATGGTGGGCGTGGTGGTGCCTGAATCATTGAAAGCCTACAAGCTGATGGAAACGATCACGAAAATCAAGCTGCCAGAGAAAAAATATGCCAAACTCGAGAAAATCCAGCACGATAATGCAAAGGTGCGCAAATTTTTTGTCAATTTGGCATTAGACACCATTCAACAGGTGCTGGACGCCAAACTAGACGTGTACGGCATTCAGTTCTATACGATGAATCGTTTTGGTGCCGTGCACGATGTGCTGCATGAGCTGCGCAAGTTGGGCATATTGAAGGAAACGTCGCCAGATGCTTGCGAAGATGCTTAGTGGTATTACATTCAGATTATCTAATAAAATTTGTAGTTTTTTTTTTTTTTTTTACAGACCAATTTAAATAAAAATTGTATTAATAGTGTATGATAACAAACAAAAGAAAACAAGACCTGTTCAGCTTATGATATATTCAGTTGCTCACGCGATGTGAAATACCATCACTAATCAGAAATAAAACAAAACAGAAACAAAAATCGCAAAGTTTGTACAGTTTCAGCAGGCTCTCAAATGAGCGATTTAAAATCTTAAACAACAAAACACAAATACATATGTCATACATACATACACACATGCATAAGGAATGAGAAGCAGCGAAAATGTAAGGCACTCAACGCACACAAATGCATGCTTTAATTGCAGAGAGCCAAATTGAGAGTAGGATGTAAAACAAAAGCAAAGTTATAAAAGCCAGCACTCTCTACCTGCCCAGCTGAGCTTACGCCTTCGCACTCTTCCTTGCTGGCAGAGCGAGAGCATTTGATCCGAACAGCTGATTGTGAAGAGGAATGAAAACGATGGCTCTCGCTCAGTTTCTTGTGCTGAAAGAAGTTCTATTTATGCTTGTTTTATATACAGTGTGTCAATAAAGAACTTTTGCCAGTATAAAATTCTATTTGATGTTTCACTTGCAAATAAATGTATCCATATTAATATAAATATTAGTTATATGAGTTTGATATATTTTTAATTATTTATTTATATTGTTTTATTATTTTTATAAATTATAAACCTTCTATTATTCTCATAGCACGCTAGCAGCACTTTTCTCTCAACAACGAAGTGTTTCACAACCATTGTGAGTTCGGATTTGCGCTTTGCCTATAAGCAGATTCCGTTAGAATTGTGCTCAATTATACTCTTTTCTGTCTTCTTGTGACGTTTAGTGTGTGTGTATTTTGCATATAAAGCGCATAACAGTCTGGCAACGCTTTCAACACATATGTATGTTCTAGTGAAATGCAATTTGTGGAATTTTGACTTTGAATATGCTGCGAGCTGACAGTGGAGCAGTTTCAGCAGAGGAAATCTCTGCAACGACTTATGCAGAGTTTCTGCAAAGGCACGAGGGTGTCCTGCGCGACGAGGTAACCATGCTGGGCTTCAAGGCGGCCATCGAAGCCAACGCGGAGCTCTTTCGTCAGGCCACGGTGCTCGAGGTGGGCTGCGGCTTTCTCTCCCTGTGGGCGGCCCAGCAGGGCGCGGCCAAGGTCATTGCTGTGGAGCCGAGCGCCGTCTGCCAAGTCGCGCGTCAGCTGGTGCGCCACAATCGATTGGAGCACGTGATCGAGGTGATCCAGGGAAATGTGCAGGAACTGCAGCTGCAGCTGCCCCCCGTCGACATCATCCTTTCCAAGTGGATGGGGTAAGCCCATGGCCAGTGGGTAGGCTACTCTACACCTTCCTTCCCTACTTCCAGCGCCTGTCTGATGTACAGCTCCGCCCTGGAGGCTGTGATCTATGCCCGGGACAAGTGGCTCAAGCCGGGCGGCCACATCTTCCCCCAGCTGGCCAATCTCTACATGGCCATAGCCGACGGGCCCAACGAGCAGACTTCTATGCCAGACTATTGGAACCGTTACTCCGGCCTGGATTTACATCTGGCCTGGCGCATCGTTCAGCAAACTCCTGTCGTCGATTACCTGGATGCTGACCGGGTGCTCAGCCAACGGCAGCTGCTGCGCCGCTTCGATCTGAGCACGCTCAGCGTTCACGAGCTAAGTTTCACTGTGCCCTTCCAGCTGCTCAGCTTGCGTCAATCCCTGGCCAAATGGTTTCTGCTCTACTTTGACTTTCAGTTCCCCAAGCTGAAGCCAATCACCACGGGTCCAAGCGACCCGCCCACCCAATGGAAGCAGACGCTCTTCCACATTGACGCCCATCTGCCGCTCTGCGATCGGGATGCTGTCGAGGGCCGGTTCCAGGTGCGAAGAGCCCCACGTCACCTGGACTTTGACATCGATTGGAGCTTCAAGAACCAACTAGTTAACATTCCAATGCATAAACAAATCTATCGCATGCAAGGCGAACCGAATCCTATATAGACGATACTGGATATCGAGAGAACTTTTTTACACATTTTATATTAATAATAATAATATACTTACTTATTTTAAGTTGTTATATTTTATATACCCATTATATTTTCATTTTGTTGGAAATTATTCCAATTTGTAGTCTTTCTAGAAAGACTTTAATATATTTTAGATTTATCATATATGCATGTACACTTTAATGGAATATTCTAATTGGATGAACTTTTAATGTTAATTTATATTGTGAATTGAATGAACAATGGAAAATATATTTTATATTTATATTATATATTTTATATTTACATTTATATCATATTATATGAAATTTATTTAATTTTGTAATTTTTTTATTATTATTATTATTTTTTTTTTATGAAGCGTAATTTATAGAAATTTAATATAAATAATAGTAATCATAAATAATTAATTAATATGAAATACATATTAATTCATGCATTTTTAAAATATGTAGTTGAAAATCGAATTTAAATTTAATAGTGCATGTTAAAAAATAATGCTAAATGAAAAAAAGAAAATTTATAATCTGAAAAGTCAAGATTTTGAATTGAAAATATATTTTTATATTATTATTTTACTATTATCTTTAACTGTACTTGAAATGCAAGCAAAATTTAAATAAACAAATTTAATTAAATAATTCTTTAATGAATAACATTTATAATTACAATAAAAGAATTGTATTATTTTTAATGCACGTAATAAAATGAAATATATTATTTTATTTTTTGTTAAATGAAAATAATAAAATTATTTATGCAAGCAATTCATGAATATATTTTAATTATTATTTTATATCTATATATATTATATTTTATTATATTACGTTAAATATATTACTTTTTTTTTTCTTTATTTATTTATTATTATTTATTTATTTATTTATTTTTTTATTATGGAAATTGTTAAATGAAAATAAGAAAGTTATTTATTCAATCAATTCATGAATTTATTTTAATTATTATTTTATATCTATTTATGTTATATGTTGTTAAATATATTACTTTATTTTTTATTTTTGTTTTTTTATTATAGAAATTGTTAAATGAAAATAGGAAAATTATTTATGCAAGCGATACATGAATATATTTTAATTATTATTTTATATTTATATTATATTTTATTATATTACGTTAAATATATTTTTTTTTATTTTTGTTTGATAATGGAAATTGTTAAATAAAAATAAGAAAATTATTTATGCAGGCAAATCATGAATATATATTATTTATTAATGATATATTTAAGTATATTATTATATATTATATCATATTACGTTATATTTTACTTTATTAAATAATATTCACTTAAATATCAAAATTATGATATCTTTATATATAATAAATTTTCGTTTTTCCTACTAAAACTACGTCTGCTTTGCAATCAGTCAATCAATCAATCAATCAATCAATAGTTATTTCTTTGGCTAAAACCAACTCTGATAACAAATGATGTTTCATGACAGATTTCAGATGCTGCAGCTGTTTTTTTTTTCTCTCTCTCTTTTTTTTTTTGGCTACGAAATGCAGCTGATGGCACATGCAAAAACATCAAAAGAGTTAAGAACTCAGACACTTGAGTCAGTCAATATCCTTATGGGAGAGAGAGTGAGAGAGAGAGAGCGAGAGAGAGTTGCGGGGGGGATGCTTCACTCAGCTACTTTGTGCGTCATCATTGTCATCAATGTCAGTCAATGTCAGCGACGTTTCAAATCGTAATGCGTAGATATTTCTTCCTCTTGCTCTTCTTCTTCGGTTTTATATACTCATTCATGAATAGTGAGGTGGGTATATTCGTTTTGTGTAATGGCCGTATGAATGTAAAGAGTTGATATTTAGAACTTATGTTACTTAAAATTGGATTTGTATAAATCTCTCTATATATATATATATATATATATATATATATATATCTTGAGACTAGAAATTTGGAATATATGTATATAGACCAAACTATATAAGATATAGCAAATATATGGCTGTCCTTTGGACCTCGCATGTGTATTCTGCAGTCGCTTATGCTCGACTAGAATTTTCTAACTTCTTTTTTTTTTTTTTGGTAAATAATAGAAATGATGCGTCATGGCACCTTTTGCCAAGCGGCACGGGGGACGGCAGGCGTGGCACATATGTACATATGTATGTATGTATGTATAAGGGTTGTCCGTGAAGGAGGTGGCGCATTGCGAAAGCCTTTTTTTGACAAAAACAACATTTGACATTTGTAACTTGCGGTTGATCGGCCATGGTGAAAGGATAAACGTTGCCTGGCAGCGGGACTACCCCGTACCCCGTACCCCCTACCCCAACAAACAACTTCAACTCCAGCTCATCATCATCATTACTCTCCCGCTCTCTCTCTCTCTCTCTCTCTCTCTCTCTCTTGCTTTTGCGGGGTTGCTGCCAGCATCTTTGTATGATTCGTATTTTTGCAGCTGTTGTTATCGCTGCAGAGCTTGAAAAATGATGTGCGAATTTTTGTGACTGTGTGTGTGTGTGTGTGTGAGTGTGTGTGTTTTTTTGCTTACAACAACTATCAACAACAACAAACATCGCTCTCTAATGGCCAAGCGGTGCGCACTTTTCACAATTATTTATTGACAATTAAGCCAAACAAATGTCGTCGTTAGCAAGGACAATAAGCGTATATTACGCATACGCCACGCTGTGCAGTGTCCTTTGACGCCTCCTGCTCCAGCAAGTTGCCAAATAAATAAATTCCCAGCAGAGCTCGTAAGGCAACTTTCGTCTTCCTCTTTCACTTTTACTTTCTTACTTCTTGGCTAAGTTTTCAAATTATTTGTTTGCTATTTATTTGTTTTTATTTAAACTATTTTCAATATATATTTTTTAAATTCATATTTTTAATATTTTAATTTATATATTTTGAAAACAAATTGTATTTAAATTATTAATATTTATTTTAATTGCTATACATTTATTTTTTATTTTATATTTATATTTAAAATATTTTATTCTTTCATGATCTATATTTTATTTTATTTAAATTTTTGTTATTGTTTTTAGTAAAAATCTCTATAATTTAATTTATTATTTTTATGTATTATTATTAATAATGTATGAATGTATGTATATAAACAAATACGTATATGTTGTATGTATGTTAAATCCATTCGACACACTGCCTTATCGAATGTGTTTTTTAATGCCATACAAAAAAACACTTAAGAATCTTAAAAACAACAATTTGTCTTATTTGTTATTTTTTATTATTTCCATTTTAGCTTCGATTAATGCTATTATAAACTGGAAATAATTGCTGTTAAATTTAAGCTTAATAACTGATAATTTGCTGAATGTTGAATATAACCATTTAAAGCTCGAATTAAAAATATATAATAAATGAGTATATAGTAAATAAATACTAATACATGCAATTTATATCGTGTATATATTCTTATTTGTTATATTATACATTATAAATTAATTTGCAAGCGAATGCAAATTGTGCGACCAGTTGGAAGTTTGTTTATTCACTTCGTATAAAGGGGGGCTCGTTGCCAGAAAATTGAGTCATCAAATGGCTAGAAAACTTGGATGTTTTCCAGGCGCTTCAAATCTTTATAGCTCACAAGCTAAAGCTTACCACACACATACATACATACATACATGTATGTACATACATAGTTATTAGTGTGTGCGTGCATGTATGTAAGTGTTTTCGCTTTTTATTCGTTTCTTTCCCCTTGATTTGTTATGCGTCGTTTAATTTGATTTCAAAACAAATAAGCGTAAAATGAGGAAAGCAGCGATAAACAAAACTAAAAAGCAAGCAAACCAACCAGCACACACACACACACACACACATACACAACCATACACGCACGAAGTCAGGCCTATGAATTGTATCCGTATCTGTGCATCTACAAAGCAAAAAGTGAAAAACAAAGCACAATAATAACACCAACAACAACAGCAGCAGCAGCGGCAGCAAGCGAATCAAGACAACACTCAAATAATCCGCTGCGGCACAGCCCCCATGCGAAGCCACAGCGAAGACAAAGACAGAAGCAATGAAACAACAACAAGAAGAAGAGAAGAAAACACATACATACATACATATATGTATATGCATAAAGTTTACGCTAGTGTTTTGTTGTGGGTGGGGCGACGGTGGCAGAGGCTGGCAAACGATCTGCCGAACAAAGGAGCGGCCAGCAACAGCAAAAGCGATGAGCGAAAAAACATCAACAACAACAACAAGCACAGTGTGTAAGAAATGGAAAAAAAAAATTAAATAGAAGCGAAGCAGGCGAGCCAAGTCACGTTCACGTTTCGCTGGGTCGAGTGATCTGCTCGAGTGTTAGTGAGAGTAACGGGGGTAACGAAACAGCTGAGCGACAAAACGTGCCTATGCGAGTGTGTGTGTTGAGTGAGAGAGAGAGCGAGAGAGTGAGAGAGAGCAAGAGCGCAAGCAAATGAGTGATCTAGCTGACAGCCAAGAGCAGCTGATTTGGAGTGAATTTGGTTGTAAGGGAACGCAAACGAAGAGCGATTCATCTAGAGTGAAAATGATAAAACTGAGCTCTCTGTATCTAAGAGCAAGTGAGTAAAAGAGCGCTTCACTGTTGACAGACAATCACTCAATCTCACAGCGTTGCTACGCACAGCTGTGGCTGATAATGCTAAGAGTGAGAATGATAATGTAAGAACCCAGAAGAGAGCGTTTAAATATACAAACTGAATAATTGCTGGTGATGTGTGCTCTTGAGTGAAATTTATATTGAGGCAAAGAGTTAAATGTGCGCTCTTTAGCGATCGTCACTGAGCACTACGCTCAATGGAATAATGCTCACTCAGAGCGTAAGAGCAAACGGTAGAGCGACGATAAATAGCAAACGAGTTGAGGTAGTATAGTTCGTGTTGTTTATGCCTGTGTGCATATAATATATACAAATTTATGTGTGTACATTCACAGAGCGCAAGCAGCGCAGCTGAGCTGAAAATAAAAAATATATGTACATATGTACATTTATATATGCAGAAAGAAAAAACAACACATTTGTTTACGGCAAACAATAAATACTGTGATGGCTTTGGGCTTGGGGCGTGTGGCAGGGGGCAGCGTTGCATACTAACTAACATGCATGCATCTAGTGGCAGCATGTGGCACGATGTTTTGTCGTATCTGCATCTATACATTGATTTTATTATAGTTTTTCCTCTTATAGTGCAAGCACACTCACACACGACATATGTACATATACGTGTACGTGTACGTGTGCATGTGTGTGTGTGTGTGTGTATGGCGCAACGACCGATAGCCTGTTTGTAAACGTTTGTGTATGTGTGTGTGTCTATGCAGCTATTTAGCTACTTATTTAGCTAAAGCTATAGCTGTAGCTGTAGCCATGCTCTTGAACAATTTACGCTAGAAAAAGTCGCTGCGCTACTTGCGACCTGCCTCACAACAATTTGCATACGCGCGTTCGTATAATACACAAGCTAACGCAGAAACACACACACATACACACAGGCTGCAGATCGAACGTGAGCGAGCGAGCGAGCGAGCGAGAGCAGCTACATAAGTACACTCACTTACACACACACACACATGCAAACGTGCGCATTAATTGGGCGCATGCAATGGGCAAAAATTGGCTCATGTGTAATTTACGCGAAATTGTAACAATTTTTAAATTAAGTCACATTGTTTTTTTTTTTTCCATTTTTATTTTGTATTTTATTTTTAACAGTGGATCAATAAACGAAAGTGCGACTTGCAGAGCACGCAGCGAGCGATGAGCAGAGAGAGGCGCAAAGAGGAACTGTGATTGGGCGAGAGGCCAAAGGTTTGTCACTTGGCTGCTGTGCTGCGTGGGTGTGAGAGGGAGAGTATATAAATACATTCCAATTGGAAGCAGCAGCTGGAATTGCAAATCTTCTCAGTCGAAGCGTTTTATAGTTGTAGTTGTGTGTGTGTGTGAGTGCGTGCGTATTAGCAAACGTGGAAAATAAAAAACAAGGGAATATTAAAGAATATGTTTAAGTTTAAGTAGACAAAAATAAAATGCTTATCTGTGTCTAACTCATTTATATTTTTTTTTATGCCGATAAGAAAAATTGTTTGTGTGCTTGGATAATTTATAGACAAGTCAAGCGTGAACCAAAATAAAATTATTATTTTAAGAAAATAAAATGAGTGAGAAGGAGAGAGAAAAAAAAAACAAATTATAAACAAACATCAACAAAGAAACACAAAATGAGAGGAACTGTGAAAAAGAGACTAAGAGAGAGAGAGAGAGAGAGGGGCGGGAGCGTGAAAACACGGCGAAAAATGTTTAGTTCCGTCCGTTTGGGCCGACGGCCAGACTGCAGCAATATCTTTTGATCTTTTGGCTGGGGGCCCTCGCAGTCCGTTAGCTGCTTGCAGATACAGATACATCAACAGCTAAAGATACAGAGATACAGATACATCAACAGCAACGAGAGACACAAATTGCAATTGGCAAAACAAATCGCGACTCAAATTGAAATGAAAATCGTATCGCAAAATTTCATATTTTGTTTTTCATCTCGTTTTCTGTTTTCCGTTTTTCGCTTGTTGTTTTTTTTTTTTGTATCTTTCGTATGAAATTTTCCTGCTGCCGCTGTTGCCGCTTCACGTTCGCACATTCGTTCAGTGGCTTTTCACACAATTTTCTAATTTGTTTCGATTTGACGCAAGTTTTGCACTCGATTTGGCAACTTTCATTTCGAATTGCATCAGTTCATGACTTTTCCTCTGCATCTCTCCCTCTCTCTCCCTCTCTCTCTCTCAGTCTCTGTCTCTGCTCGAACGGCAGCCCAATTGATTCTCAACGCCTGCTGCCAACATTGGCGCTCGTCCATCAATTCGAAATGCATTTGAATGGGAGCCAAGATTTGTGGCAACGCAGCAAATGCAGAGGAAGAAGAAGAAGCAGCTGAAACAGCGCTTCGCCATCCATTGCAAGAAATCAAGAAACGAAACACGCGGCTGCTCTTGATTTATTCGCCCATAAAACTTACATAAATACAATTGAAAGCAAGCAAATAACTGAACGACTAACAGATACCCTAACAACTGAAAGGTGAGAGGATGGATGAGAGAGAAATGAAATGAATAAGAGATACTGAGCAAATAGCAATGAAAGCTGAGAAAGGTAATGAACGACTATTAGATACCCTAACTCTAAATAAGCAAAAGTTTAAGATTTGTTTATAATCCTTCTTCTTAGAGAGTATACCATGTATTCTAAAATAATTCCTTAATAATTATTCAAGAAAATTAAAAATAATAATTACACATTGATGAAGAATATATGAATTTGTTATTAACAATATACAGAACTAAATAATGTATATAGCAATTTCAGTTCTTCAACAATATAATATATATAAATATACATATATGTACATACATATATACACTTCTTTAATCCATTAAAAATCCCATTTGAAATTGCCTTTGTTTAAGTATAAATTTTTGTTGTTGTTGTGCCTTTTCAATTTCTGTGAAAAATTTCAATAGAATTTTACTCGATCATTTGTTAAATGAAAATTAATGCAAGCAAAAAAAAAAAAAAAAAGTATATATAATAATGGTATAAACGCGCAACGAAACGAGAAAAAAGTGGAATAATTAGTTAGACATTTTTCCGCATTGGCCATGTCACGATATATTAGCCGTATTAAAATTTTTCAGCTAATACTACGAACATGGAAACTAATCTTAACTACGATCGAAATGCGCACAAAGCATTGCTACCTACGCTAATTGCTGTATAAAATGCAATAGTTATGGAAAACACACACACACACACGCATACATATATACAGCACGAATTAAACACACACTGAGCCACATTTAACTGCATAAATTAAATTTTATACTCGATGGATGGATGGAAACGGCCCCGAGCAAGTGCAACAATTACAAAAGCAAAATCTGTTAGCCGCATTAAAACTGAACAAAAGTTCTATTAAGCCAGAATTGTAGATTTACGAGTTTGCTTTGTTCCGACACACACACACACATACATATATGTATATACACATTTAGTAAATTTATAATAAGAAAACTGAAGAACAAGTGGGTTTGAATGACGTGTGCACAGGCACACTTTTGCTTGCAATTTTAATGAAGATTTCAATGCGAGGGAACGAAATGGAATATGGAACACAGCCAGATTGAGGAAACTAATAATATATTGTGCTTAGGCACACTTTTGCTTGCAATTTTAATGAAGATTTCAATGCGAGGAACGAAATGGAATATGGAACACAGCCAGATTGAGGAAACTAATTATATATTGTGCTTTGGCACACTTTTGCTTGCAATTTTATTGAGGATTTCCATGCGAGGGAACGAAATGGAATATGGAACACAGTCAGATTGAGCAAACTAATTATATATTGTACTCAGGCACACTTTTGCTTGCAATTTTAATAAACATATCAATACTAGGAAATGCGTTGCGCAGCTAGGAATGAAATGGAATGTGGAACATCATCAGATTGACGCAGCTAAATGTGTATGCACATTTCAAATAATGTTATATAATTGTGTGAATATATGTTATTGCCATGTTCCAATTCCAATCGTCCCGCTTAAGAATCTAAATCAATTGTGGTGAGTCTCTAAATTTCATGTGTGTCTTTGATGACAACTCGACCCAGCTCACACTGAAGTCAGAAGCTCAAACGATGTTGTTCTACTGCTGCGAATGGAGCCGTCGAAGACGAGGAAACCTTGTGAGAAGAGTGCCCATTAACTAACAGTGGCTCATGTCGAGCTGCCACTGGATCACCGCAATGAGCTGCAAATTGCGCTGCATGGCATAGCATGGCAGCGCACCGCACCGCAACGACCCAAAGTCGTATAACCCATTAGACCCCGTCGACCACACACGCGGAGCCAGTGAAGAAAAGAAAGTGCCAACTAAGTACAAAGAAAGCGTTTGCAGAAAATCAGCAACAATGAAAAAAATAATATACATATATATAGAAATAAATAGAAAAAAAAGTTGGCAAGAAGAAGAAGCGACTGTGGTAGCGGCAGAGTCTCGAGACCCGCAATGAACCTTCATCTAAAATACATATGTAAGTGCCAGGCAGGTACACGTACATACATAGATGACGCTCGGGGCCTTTGAAGTGCTGCCTAATGCTTGATCCAAATGACTAAATCTGAAAGCCAAGAGACAGCGTCTAAGACCACACACCAAGCCAGCTGCTGTACGACGGAGAGGCGGAGAGGCGGGCGGTTGGGCGTTTCTTTGGAAATGTCCAGCTTAAGCGTTGGGCCGGGGCCAGAGGTCCATTAAATTTTCATGTGTACGGAGAATAGAGCGCAAATAGGCCGTAATTATAGAACAAATATACACAAAACAGTGGAGCAACCCGAACGGGGCCGGTTCCTACACCAAGGGGTGGGGAGGAGGGGGACGGGCAACATCTATCCAACAGCGGGTGGGGTGTGGGGAGCAGATGAGGCCCAAAATGGGCAAACGACTGTGCACAATACATTCAAAGCGAATGCGGTGAATACGTTACGAGCCAAAGATGAGCGCGTGACGAGCACGTGACACGAAAGGCACGACAAGCACTCGCGCAAGGATTTATAAATATGGCTTATATTTGTTGAGAAATTTAAATGAAATTAGAGTTGGACAAAGGTTGAAATTTAAAGGAGTTTTTGATCAAATATATTAAAAAAAAAATTATATTTCTATATATATTGTATTGTATATTTATATATAATTTATAAATAAATTTATATATACAAATATATTTATTTATATACATTGAATAAAATAATTGGAAAATGTAATAAGAAATTAATATTATCAGAAATAAAAGAAACATATTATTGTCTATTAAAAAAAATGTATATATTTATATTTTGTATTTTACATTTAATTTATTTTATATTATTTATTATTTTATATTAAAAAATGGTATATCTTTATATATGGTATTTTGTATTTGTTTGTAATTAATACATACATTTATATACATATACGTTATTTATTTTATTGAATAAAATAATTGGGATATTTAATAAAAAATTAATATTATTAGCAATAAAAATAAATAAATAAATAAAATAATTTAAATGGATATTTATAATTTATTTTTTTTATATTCTTTAAATAAATTAAAAAAAAATATATATAAAATAAAATATATTTAAAAAAATAATAACTATATAATAATAATAAATAAAACAAAATAATAAAAACATAACAAAATAATTAAAATAATTAAAAATAATAAAAATAAAAAAACAAAGGATTTTAAATAATAATAAATAAATGCCAAACAAAAAATAAATGGAAAACAAATCTGTGGACAATTTTAATAATATTAATTACAATGCTGATAAAGAAAAATAATTGAAAAATGTAATATGAAATATATAATAATAATAAATATTATTATTACGATTATTATTATATATTTTAACTTATATTAATATAAAACACATAATTTAATAAATAATGTAAGGGAATATTATTTAGAAAAATAGATAAATATATTAAATAAAAATATATAAAACGCTTCACCCAAATTAAAGAATAAATAAATATATTTTAGAAAGAAATTATATACATATGTATATATGTATTTGAATTTTATTTATTTCGTATTTAGTTGGATTTTCGCTAATTTGTGGGCCCCGGGGGCGCACCTCTAGTGCGAATGACTATGTAAGAGCTGTTGGCGTGTAATGCCGCAATGAAAATCGTCCATTACAACAATTTCATTTCATTTCATTTTACCGCCTTTGGCGCTTACGTAAGCAACAGCAGCAACAGCAACAGCAACAACAACAACAACAACAACAACAATGTAATGCAGTAGGTGCCGTCGGTGCCAAGAGTTTGAGCTCCCGGTAGGCGACAGCGGCAACATTTGCGGTCGAGGCGGGGCAGTTGGGGTCCAAGTTCGTATTCGGATTCAGATTCGGATTTGGATTCGAATACGGTTTCGGGTGTGTGTGCCAGGGACAGGGAAACGACATTTGTGCCACCTTTTTATTTATTTATTTTTTTTTTATTTTTCATTTTCATTTTTTTCTTTTTGCTTGCAATTACACGGCCCGCGGCAACAGCAACAGCAACAGCAACAGTGGGGCAACAGGGGCAGCCCGCAGCCGGCCCCTCACATCAGCAAAACGAACAGCGAAACGCGCCAGACAAGCTGACGGCAGCGTGTGATTTTCTGTACCCCAGCATGGGGATCGGGTTGGATCGGGTTGGGGCCGGAGCCGTGGCCGGGGCCGGGACCGGGGCTTGCGCTAGTGCCGGGGCCCAGCGATGGGCAGGGGCCTAGGTAAATGGGGGACTGGGTTTATAGTTTGCGCTTGCGGTTTTCTATGCTACATTGTATACTCTAAACGTGGCGCAGCAACTGATCGATTGAGATGGCAACGAATTTCTAGTACTTTCTTAGTATTCACCTTGAAAGATGTAAAAATAAATAACTGTATTCTCAAATATTTATCAGTAATCATGTAAATAGTATTAAAAGAGTTGTATATAGTTCAAGAGTTGTTAACTCTATAACAACTTCCATTTGTCTCTATGTTACATGATTCATTCCACTGTTCCATTTCTGAATTTAGCATAATATTATATATGAGCAAGTTCGTAATTCTCTTCAAAGTGATTATTTCCACCGTTCCATTTGGATGATTTAATAGAGTAAAATATAATATAGAAGCTATCAGCACGTCTGCTGAAAAGTGTTCCATTCCACTGTTTCATTTTCATCTTAAAGTATGAGCTCTATTTCATTCCATTCTACTATATAGTATAGTTGAGCTGCCTAAAAGTGTTTCATTCCATCGTTCCACTTAAATTCTTCTGCATCACTATGACATGTTTCATTCCATTATTATTATTGCACTCTACTGTTTTATAATGTTCCATTTCCCTGTTCCATTTCTATTTTCTCGTACCCAAAGTAACTCATTGTGTTGCATTCCGAATCTCTATTAGCTTTGATCGATTTCTCTTCAACTAGATAAACTTCTAATCCTCAAATTACTGATTTTAAGTAGGTAAGCTTCACTTTCTTGGAAATAATAGGGTATTTGCTAGCCATGCCACGCTTGTTGAGTGAATTTGAGCAGATCAAATGCGATTTAGATCGTGTGCGCTCAGTGCGATTGTGAGACGAAGCACATTTAATGATATCGCATGATTGATGATTACTCATCGACCGGTTGGGTCGGCAACACAGCAACAGAGCAGTTCGACGGTGACGAAGCGGGGTAGAGGCAGCGGCAACAGCAACAGCGCACAGCACGCGAGCAACGATTGTTGAAGGCTCAACAGATAATTACCTATAGAAGCTCAGCAACAGCTACAGCTACAACTACAATGCTGACTAGCAAAGTACTGTTAGTCACCGTCACTCGGTCGACATGAAGGAGGCGGGGCACGGACGGGCAACGGACCGACAGAGCTTGGCTAGTTAGTTGGCATTAGCTAAAGTCCACGTCGTGCTTAGGAAAATCGATTGGCTGCCACAGACAAGTTGGCAACAGCCACGTTGCCCCTCCCACTGCCACGCAAAGGCCCCGCCCCGTACCGTAGAAGGCCCCTGGGTACAGGCAACAGTTATACAGTTATGACTAAAGCCATAGTTGACCTTAAACTATTCGTACTTAAGTCACTCGGTAAACAGTGTATGGCAGTCGTCACGCGACTCGTATACCCTATAAAAAATAACAACAATTGGACAAGGAGAGTGTTCACGTTGAAGCAAAGAAAGAGCTGAGAATAGAATATGTGGAAGATATACAGATAGATATATAGATAGATATACATATACATATATACAGAGTATAGAATATTTGGAATATTCAGAACGTGGAGAATTTATAGAGTATATACGGTATATGTATATAGTATATGGTATTATTAGTCTCTTATTGAGTATAACATTGAGTCTATAGATTAATATGATAATAATATGGGGAGTATGCAGAATAAATAGTCTAAGGAGAATCTACAGAATTTATAGAGTAAATGAAGTATTCATCAGAATCTATTCATATATAGATTAATATGTCTATAATATATATAGACAATTAAAATATACATATATCGAGTACTTAGAGTATATAAAATGTGCAGGGTATATAGAGTATATATAAAACAATCCCTAGAGTATATGGATTATATAGTGTATATCTATTATTCTTCATTATATATCATATACTACTTATACAATAATATCCAAGAGTTATATCATATGTGCGATTAACATAACAAATATAAATACAATAGAAACTTCCATAGAGCATATCTGCTAGTCGTGCATACTCTGTCTATTTACATAAGACAGAATGACACATCTCTGTATACTTAGCCATATATTGGCACAACTGCTGAGCTGGTTGTTCGTTCTGGGTTCTCAGTTCTCACTTGCTTCTGGGCTCTAGGTTATTTCACCAGCCATCAAACATCAGCCATGGGACTGTGATCTAATTTCTCCAACTCGCCATACTCTGGTACCTAGCGTATTGACTCATCTGCAACGAACTGCTGCTGTTGCCAAGGCCTGGCCGATAATACCATTTGAATGACTCGGAAGTCTTGATAGGTTGATAATTATGCGGTTAAGTCCAGGAAAAGAGTCACATTAATTGTGACTAAACTCTTTCAGTCTTTCAGAATACATAATTGGATTATGAAATCAATTTCAGGCAGAGGTTCTCTCAGTTTTTTTTATGAATAATGAAATGAAATATGAGTATGGTAATGAAATGAACTGGGAGTTTCAGATAAATTTGCTCTTATTTTTTTTGCTTTGCTAAAATACAATCGAATCAATTATTTTATTATTATAATTTGCATGGGGGAATCTTGTCTAATGGAACTTTAGTATTAAATAAATTATTAGATGTGGAAAAATAAAAGATAAAACAAAATTTGATTGCAAAATTTCTAGAAGAATCTTAATATAATGATTTTTTCTTTCCCCTGTAAGCATTTCGCAAAAAATTATGAGGCAGGCTAGATATATAGAGAATATTAGAAGCATTTGTCTAATCTTGAAGCAGTTCCACATGAAGAAGTCTAAAACTAGTAATAAAAAGGTTTTTTTTTTTTTTTAACAATAATTAAAAAAAAATATTTTTTACTTACTTTTTTCTACTCCAGAACAAGTCCCAATAAAAAGTTAATATACCATAGCTGAAAAGACATTAAAATATAAATACATATTATATCATTTAAACTAATGTGAATAATAAATAATAATCAAAAATATATATAGTAAATATTTATATAGAATTTAGCTAGATTAGCCTCATCAAAATGAAATGTGAATTGAAGCCAGCAGCATCAGTCAGTAAAGTCAGAGAAAGCTTTTCAAATGAATGTGATACACATTTGTTATATAGAACTCCATTTCCTATAAATCACTTCTCGAAACTCTCCCATCGAGTGGCTGGGGCAAACTTTCTAAAATCTGTGCAAAAGTCATTTCAAATGCTGAGCTAAGTAAATCATTTGATTTCGTCACGTTTCACATTAAACACAATAAAAACAAAAACAATACAAAGTAAACAAACAAAAAATAAAGAAAAACTTAACTTTTATGCTGCTTGCAAATCTGATAAGACAAAGCCAAATAATAAACAGCACTACGAAATTTCCAATTAGAGAAATGCACTACGGCCCAGATCTACAACAGTATAGTTGGTCGGAGAAGGGGGACGCGAGGCGTATCTGGAGCAACGGTCATTAAATGTGTGCGCACAGACTAGAGGCGAAACAAGCTCGACCCAGAGATATGCAAATGGGCCACAGCCAACAATGGCTCAGTCAAGTTTTTCGGTGATAAGACCAACACTTTCGTGAAGAGCAGAAGGCGGGGGGCGGGGTTGAAGAGGATTGGGGTAGAGTAGGTTAACAGGAACCTGTCAAATGACTCATCGATTTATGTGGCACATCTTATCGAGCCTCTTGTTACGACTATATGCTCGCTTGTTAGTTAACTGGCTCGGCTCGAGAAACTTGTTTCGTGACCAAATTATCAGCGGTTCCCCCCGCCGCCCCTCACTTCACCTCTCTCGCCGCGCCGTGGCACGCCCCTAATGGCGAGTCCAGAGTGGAGGCCGGTGAATTATGGCCGCTGGGTGTCAAATGCAACTAAGGCGCTTTAGATACAGACAAACACACACACACACACACACACACACATACACAGACACATACAGACACAGGTAGCTTGGTTGTTCGGTTGTTTAGTTGGTTCGCTGATTCGGTTGTTGAGGCTCGACTTTGCTTTGCCAGCGATTTATTTTGAATTTCACCCATTTTCCCCTTTAACCGTAGCAGTTTCTGTGTATGTGTGTGTGTCTGTGTGTGTGTTACAGTCGTCGCAACAGCACAGTTATTCATCATTATCTGACGACAGACATCAGCTGTTGTTGTTACCCAACAACAACAACAACAACGACAACGACAACAATGATGCCAACAACGAAAAGCTGCACACAACTTTGTTAAAGACATGAACACGATTTGATTCAGCCTGGCCGACACAGCGAATGCGCTACCATCAGCTTTATGGTTGTATATACTGATAACTAAAGCGAAAGATCTGTCAGCTTTGTCTAGCTCAAAAATGATTTTTATTAAAGATTTTTAATTTGAATATTCTTTAAAATTAATTTTGAAACACGTTTCCTAAGACTTTGACTAAGGAAAAAGCTTGTCTTATTTCATTTTTAATGTGTATATTAATTAAAAGCAATATGCACTATATTTTCTGTATTATATAATATTTCTGCAATTTCTAAATTAATCTAAAGTGTAAATAATTTTTAATTATAGGTAAAAAATTGATATAAAATGCGATCTTAGTATTTAAATACTAATTTAGTGGAAACATTAAATACTCTTTTATAAAATATTATTAAAAAAATAAATATTAAGACTACAAAGTCTATGTTAATATTTAATATAGTCTATTTTAGTATTTTAATACTTATTTTTAATATTTATTCTGGCATACAGAAAGTAAATAAAAGATTTCAAGCAAATTTGGATGTATGTCTTATTAAATATTTTTGCTTTTTTGTATATCAGTTCATTATAGACTAAATAAAAATATTCAATAAAATTTTACTCTTATATACTCTTATATCTTAAAATATCTGAATTTCATTTGCTATGAGCAGTATCAATGTAGCCCACAACTCCCACTCGGTGTAGCGCAGCTTGGCAATGGCAAGCGATCGTTAGCGTTGATTACGAGGCAGCAACAGCAACAGCAACAGCAGCAACAAGTCGGCGAGCGAGCAAACAGACCAGCAAACAACCAAGCCAAGGCATTAGCAATAACAACCCATAAGAAAATAAAACGAACAAAAAAGCAACATACATATATACATATGTATATATCTGCTGCTACATGTGTATGTGTATATATGTATGTGTGTGAGTATATAGGAAAGTTGAGCTTGGCAACAAATCGCTGGACGGCAATCGACTTAGACTAACAAACAACAGCGACAACTTCAACTAACAGCGACAACGGTGAATAAACCTACTAAAAATCAAAGAAAGAGACAGACGGAGAGAGAGAGAGGGAGAGAGAGAGTGAGGCCAAGAAACGATCAAATTGATTACTTAGAAAACATCTAGCTAAGGAAAAGCTCATGGAAAGTCAGGCGCTGCTGCAGTCTCAAACCATTGGAAAATTATTGCAAATTTTCGTTGCTAGAAGGAGTCATTAGTATAACTCTTATTATTATTATTATTATCATAATTATCAGCAGTATTATCTATTTGAATATACTTTCTATAAGTTCGACTACCTGAGCGAGTGCATCTGGTTTTTTTGTTGTTGTTGTCTTCTGTTGACATGAAATTAAATTCCAATTAATACGGTGCGACAGCTGTAGAAATATTGAATCAAGCTTAACTGAACTTTGTCGTCCGTATCAAGGCCGTGCACGCCCCTTCTATTTGCCAGCCCGCCCCGCGTTTGTGTTTACTTGTCGTGTCACGATCAACAGGTTATCAAATCATCGAGTGCATTGCACCTCCATTAATAATTTTCAGTTCTGAGCACTGAACTGGGTTCACTGTACTCCGATTCGCTGCAGATTCTTTGCCAAAAAGCGAAGAAGAGAGTTATAAAAACAAATTTGAGCCAATTTTTGTTCAACTGTGATTCGAGTTCACTGATCGATAGTCTGTTATCGGCATGCACTTTCATTGACAACACTTTTTAGCTGCTCTAACTTTGTTATTCTCATTCGTTAAAGTTGCTTGAACTCTTTGGCTCGTTAGTTCTTATCGGTCAACGAGAAGTTAAACTTAATAGGTGTTCCTCGACCTGCTTGTTCGCCTCTATAGATACGACAAGTGAGCTCAAAAATAATTGATAGACTTATCGAAGAGCAGCAGCAGCAGTCTGATTTGAAAAGAAAAACTTTGTAGCAGGTGAGACAGTTTTAATTAAAATATATGGGTTCAATAAATTAGAGATGGGAAGAATTGATGGATGTATATAGAGTTGGCTTGGAAAGAGTTAAGAAATTGAAAAACGAACAGGGTGTGGGAATGAGGGAAAGAAACGGAGAGACTGTTAGAAAGGGAGAAGACAAAGATAGACAAAGAGAGAAATAGAAAAGAAAAGACGGAAGACAGAGAAAGGAAGACAAAGAGAGAGGGAGAGAGAGAGAGGGAAAGGGAGAAAAGAGTAGAGTTAGAGTAGAGAGAAAGAAAGGGTGCTGAGAAAAATTAGGATAGAAAATGAGAAAAATGAAGAGAGATTTAGAGAATCATTTCCGAAAACTCTGTAGAATGGATAGAGAGAGCGAAAGAGAGGGAGAGAGGAAAAGAACAAGAATGAACTAAATAGAGATAGAGAGAAAAAAAGACAGAAGACAGATAAAGAGAGAACATATGAGAACTAGAGAGAGAGACAAGAAAGAGCGAAACACATTTAATCTGTAGAGAAACGGGAGAGATCAGAGAGAGAGAGAGAGAGAGAGATAGATAGAGAGAGAGAGAGAGAGAGAGGGAGAGAGAGATAGAGAGAGAGAGAGAGAGAATGAAAGAAAGACAGAGCTATGTAACCCATCACTTTAAACCCAGACTTCAAAGTTATATTTCAACTCATGTGAATCACTTAGAAAGGCGATATTCTCTAATTAACAAAGGAAACTGCCTCAGTCACAGAAAAAAGAAGAATATACATATTTCACATAGAGCACGTATGTAGGTATATGTGATAGGACTCCACTTTACCATCCACTATGTAGGCATAATAATCCAGTAGTATAACTGTAAAATGTTTAGCATAAGAAACTGTAGAAATTCTCGTTTGGCACTCTGCCCAGTTTTTGTTTAGACAGCAGCAGAGGTGAACGTCTTCCTGTTTGGCCACATCGTGAGTCATCCGCTCATCTCTGCTGCACTGTGCGGCACTCTAAATGGGGTCTGAGTTTGCGAATTGCATTTAATTGCCGACATTTAATTTATGCCGCTGAGTGTCTTGATTGTCGCCCATTGCCGTTGGGCATGAGGTGGAGTTGCTGCTGTTGTTGTTGTTGTTGTTGTTGTTGCTGTGGCTCATCAGCAATGTGCTGATTACATGCCATCAGCTGCAGTTGAACAATTTTAGCAAAATTTTATGGCCAACATAAAAGGCCGAGGCCGAGGCAACTGTGGAACAGCTGTGGAACAGCTGAGGCTGCAAACAGATCCCGGATCCTAGATTCGCAGCCAGCTTGAGGGGCAGCCGCAGCCGCAGACAGTTTTAGCTCGGCTCTGGGCTTTAATTGCAGCCACTCGCTCGCAGCCTCCTCCTGCTTGGCCTGGTCTGGCCGGGCCATCGAGTTGCATCTGAGTTGTTCGGCTACTGTGTGCGTAGTGGGGGCCCATTAAAACTAATTGGCATGATTGATTGTTGTGGTATAGCCTAACCCCTCCCCCCCCTTCTTCTTCTGCTTCCCTTATTGTATGGTCGACGCATGTGGCTCAGTGGTTTAGTGGTGCTGTGGTTGCTTTTCTCTTCGTTTAGTTTGTTTCTCCAACATTTAATTTAATTAATGAGCGTGTGTATCAATTGGTTTACAATTGTTTAATTGCCTGTATCACGCCGTGTTATGGCTCCGATCCGTCCCCCGCGCACTCACGCCCCTCCTACCCACCCATCCACTCGATGGCCCTTAGCTGCCAAGCTGCTAGCCAACATTTGCCATTTACCACCTATGTCGAGGCAGTTTATTCAGTCAACTTGTGGGGCTTCTTTCAGCTAACGATCAGAGACCTCCGCTTCCCCCTCTCTACCATCTTTTGTGTTGTATTACGTGTCTACTGCGCCCACTTTACCTGTTCCTCTGTCGTCTGTCTATCTGTCATGTTCGATGTTGCGCTTTAATCAGCAGCAAAGCTGAACGCTTATGCCTTGGACAGGCCTTTTATTGGCCCTAGCTTGACGGACTTGATTGAACAGCCTGCAACTGCCTCAGAGAGTGGGATAAAGCAAACTACATTTTAATTAAATACCCAGTCATAGCCGATCAGCTGGCCAATCAAGAAAGCTCTATCAAAGCGCAAATTGCAGCAAACCCTCAAATAATGAAGTGTAACATTGATTAAAGTAAGGCGCGAACTTGTTTCTAAATAGAGAGTGAAAAGCGCTGAGCTGACCACGGAGGTTAAGCACTTAATCACAGGGCAGAAAATAAGTCAAAATATAAATGAGTTGCCAAGGGAATAGGGCTAAGAATTGATCGATATTTAAATATTATGTATTACATGTTAAACATATATATTACATATTTATTTATTTATTTTTTATATTATATATACTTATATTTATATAATTATTTTATATTTATTATTTATTTTATTTTATTTATTACATTTTATTTTTATTATTATTATTTTTTTTTTAATTTATGTATATTTATATTTATATAATTATTTTATTTTATTTATTACATTTTATTTATTTATTTTTATTTTTTTGTATTGTATGTATACATATATTTATATTTATTATTTTATTTTATTGATTACCTTTTATTTAAAATTTTTATTTCTGTTTTATATTATATATTATATTTATATAATTATTTTATATTTATTATTTTATTTTATTATTTTATTATTGGTTACATTTTATTTATTATTTTTTTTGTTTATATTTCATATATTATATTTATATAATTATTTTTTATTTATTATTTTATTTTATTCATTACATTTGTATTATTATTTTTTATTTTATTTTATTTTATTTTTTTTTTATATTTTATATTATATATTATATTTATGTAATTATTTCATATTTATTATTATTTTTGTTTTTTATTTATTTTTTTTTTTTGTATATCGTATATATTATATTAATATGTATTTATTATTTGATTTTATTTATTTATTAAATTTTATTTATTTACAAAAGGCAATCTTAAAATATTAATTATTCTGTCCAAAGAAATTTTAAGATAATGAAAAACTTAAATAAATAATTGTATTTTATTTAATATTTTAATTGTATTTTATTTTTATTTTTATTATTGTTTTTATTGCGTTTGGTTTGAAATTTCATTAAGAATAAACTTAGCGACGCCTGCAAGCTGTGAAAATGAAGCACAAATTGATATTTATATTGCATTTTCAATAACAATTTTATTTGATTAGAGATTAAAAAAACAAACAAACAAAGCTTCGATAGTAAAGACACTGAAATATTGAAAATGCAACTATGCAATAACTTTATAGCTTTAAAAAGTGACATGGATATAATCAATATCTTGATTTGCTTAATATACATATATTTAGTTAATATATATTTATTTTATATTTAGTAAATCATTAACTTTTTGATTATACATAAAATGGTAAATTTAATTTAATATTATTTTAAACCTGATTACTTTTTGAATAATTATTTATTAATTAAATTTGCAAATTATTATGTTTGCTCAGCTCGCCGTTATGCCGGCATACATAATTAATTGATTTGTAAAAGTTGCACATGTTCTAAGCCCTAATCAGAGCGCTAAATAAGCTGCACTATGACGTATCTGGATTAACGCAGAATGTTTAATCTTCAATCTTTCACCCGGCAAATGGAACTTTCGCCAATGGCAAATGGTGAAACTGTGCTCCGTTGTGCTGTGTGTGTGTACCTGTACCTGTAGCTGTATCTGTATCTGAAACTAATTGCTAGCAACTAAGGGTATTGTCTACCGTTTCCTCTCCCCAACCCCCCCCTCTCATACTGCTGTTCTGCTGGTGGCAAGACGAAAAATGCATATGAAACAATGGAGCGAATTATGTATACAACCTAGACGTGCTTCGCTTCTATGTGTGTGTGTGTGTGTATTTGTGTGTTCCCCTGCCTGGCTTTGTGGAGCTTGTAAATGCGCTCAGCTTTTCACCAAACTGGGCGCCATTGTGCGCGTTTGGCCAGAGCCAACTTTGGATACGGATACGGTTCCCTGGCTGCCATCCATGGGCCATTGTCACTCTTTGGTGCGTTTCATGCAGCCAACCATGCGACGATCCCAACAACAACAGCAACAACAATGAAATCAAGTCTCGTCGAAAAAAAAAACAAATGTTAATATGCCGCTTTGCTAGCTCGACTTTAGCAACGGCTGAATCTGAAATTGGGACTAGATCTAGAACGAAAACGGGAACGGAAGAGTTCAGCTTTGCATACTACAAAAGTATGAGATATGCACATTCTACCTTTGTCGTTGTCTAATTCACCAAAGCAGCAAGAATCAGAAGTAAAGATAAGCTAGAAAGCTCAAGCGAAGCACACAGAAAAATGATACAAATCATATTAAATATAATGTAATTGTAAATAATATGTGATTCGGGAATTAAATGGAAGCAGTTTTAGTTAAGGAATAAAGGGAGTTAAAGTCAAATTAATAAAGCCTAAGTAAATAAGTAAAGGGTGTAAAAGCTAAGGGAATTAGAGGAGAAGTATTAGATGTTTAACATTAGAGTATAAATTCTGTATTTTAATAAAAACCATATTTAAACAAGTAAGAAGGCTCTAGTCGAGACTGCTCGACTAGGAGATACCCTGAACCCTCCAAGCTGATATTCAAATCATTCTGAGGGGATTTCCCCTGGGCAGCTGCCTGACAAAAGCTGAATGCTATATCACTCAATAATATATATTATATAATTTCGTTTGTAGACGTACAATATTAATGAAACTTTCAGAATGTAATAATAATGTGTAAATGTGTGTACACTCCAAAGCACAAGTCTCTAGTAATTGATACAGGGGATTTCCCCGCCCAGGGGATTTTCCCTAGGCAGCTGCCTGACAAAAGCTGAATGCTATATCACTCAATAATATATGTTATATAATTTCGTTTGTGGACGTACAATCTTAATGAAACTTTCAGAATATAATAATAATGTGTAAATGTGTGTACACCCCAAAGCACAAGTCTCTAGTAATTCCCCGCCCAGGGGATTTCTCTGCCCAGGGGATTTCCCCTAGGCAGCTGCCTGACAAAAGCTGAATGCTATATCACTCAATAATATATATTATATAATTTCGTTTGTAGACGTACAATATTAATGAAACTTTCAGAATGTAATAATAATGTGTAAATGTGTGTACACTCCAAAGCACAAGTCTCTAGTAATTGATACAGGGGATTTCCCCGCCCAGGGGATTTTCCCTAGGCAGCTGCCTGACAAAAGCTGAATGCTATATCACTCAATAATATATGTTATATAATTTCGTTTGTGGACGTACAATCTTAATGAAACTTTCAGAATATAATAATAATGTGTAAATGTGTGTACACCCCAAAGCACAAGTCTCTAGTAATTCCCCGCCCAGGGGATTTCTCTGCCCAGGGGATTTCCCCTAGGCAGCTGCCTGACAAAAGCTGAATGCTATATCACTCAATAATATATATTATATAATTTCGTTTGTAGACGTACAATCATAATGAAACTTTCAGAATATAATAATAATGTGTAAATGTCTGTACACTCCAAAGCACAAGTCTCTAGTAATTCCCCGCCCAGGGGATTTCTCTGCCCAGGGGATTTCCCCTAGGCAGCTGCCTGACAAAAGCTGAATGCTATATCACTCAATAATATATATTATATAATTTCGTTTGTAGACGTACAATCATAATGAAACTTTCAGAATGTAATAATAATGTGTAAATGTGTGTACACTCCAAAGCACAAGTCTCTAGTAATTGAAACTCGTTTTTTTTTCAAATTGGTGGCGAAAGGGGCGTGGTATCCGAAATCTGTAAATGACAAAATGTGTGTATCCATCAAATGTATATTCACAACTAATCTGAAGACTCTATGTCTAAAAGTGTTGAAATTAGGCTGAAAAACAATATCAATTTATCGATTATCCTCGATAAAAAAGATATCGAATGAGTTATCGAAAAAATATGATAAACTCGTACTGCGTATGGTATACAAGAGTCTACATACAAAATTTCAGCTCTCTAGCTCTTATAACTTCTGAGATCGACGCACTCATACGGACGGACGGACAGACGGACAGGGCTATATCGACTCAGCTCATCGTCCTGATCAAGAATATATGTACTTTATGGGGTCTGTGATGATTCCTTCTGCCTGCTTTTCACAAAACCATTATACCCTGATTTCCCATTTTCAATGGGTTCAGGGTATAAAAATTATATATTTTAAAGATTTAAAAATAATAATATATTAAATATTTTTATTTATAATCTAATAGCAAGAGTTAGTTATTAATCTTTAAATAATAATAATAATAATTAATTTATAATATAAAAAATAATAATATATTAATTATTATTATTTATAATATAATTGCAAAAGTTAGTTATTAATCTTTAAATAATAATAATAAAAAAATCTTTAAATAATTGCCATTATTAAATAATTAAATTGCCAAATATGTTTTAGATAATCAAATATGCTTTAATTTAATCAAAACTTTATATTTTATCAATAAATTAAAACAAAAAGAAAGTTGGTGGAAATATTAAAAATATTAAATGCTTTCTGTCTGATATAAAATTTTAAATAAATTAAATCTATGGCTTTTTAAGGTATGGTATATGATTTTTTAATAATTAATTTATTTTATATTTATATAATTATTATTTTTTATTTATTACATTTTATTTATTATTCTTATTTAGTTTTTATTATATATATTTATTTAAAAAAAATTATTTTATGTACATATGTTATTTTATTTTATTTTATTTATTACATTTTATTTATTTACAAAAGGCAATCTTAAAATATCATATCATAATTTATTTATTTTTTTAAATTGATTTAATTTAAGTTAATTTGTTTTCCAACTAATCCGTAAACACTGCCATTCACTGGTCTAAAACTAAACCACTTCTTCAATTATTTCAGATAGGGTTATCAGAGACTAGCCAGAGACTGTCTACATTTTAAATCCGAAGCATAGCATAAAAGTTCCTCTAGATAAGTCTTTCGCATACTTTAACCAAATTGTACAGACTAATTGCGAACTGTGCTGTGATGAGCTATGGTAGGCAAATGAAAATTGATAAATAAATGAGGGCTGTCAATGCGTGTAATGAGAATGAGTTTTCGCATCTGGCAGTCGCATGCGATAATCGAGTCGAGTGTGTCGCAAGAGGCGCTCCAGTCCGGCTAATTTTTGATGACTTTGTTCCAGTTGGACAAGCGTCCACTTTGCAGCTTTACGACTGCCATAATATAACGACTGTAGCAGCAACAGCAGCAGCTCCATGAACACACAAACACACTTATGTATGGTGTGTGTATGTATATGTATATGGTATAGGAGGAGGTTTATCATCTATCAGCGTCACTCGCGCCTCAACTAGTCATAAATTTAAACGCCAGACGCGGGCGCTTTTTACGACTCCCAAAGTTTGCCTCGCCTTGCCTTTGCCACTGCATGATGGCTTGCCTTGCTCCATATCACAGATGTAGATGTAGATGTGGATGTAGATGTGGCTGTAGCTGTAGCTGTAGCTGTATCTCTAGCTGTTGCTGTGGCGCACCCGTTTGCAGTGCGTGGCCAGGGCTTTAGTTTTATTATTTTCGGTGAGTTTTTTTTTCTTTGTATTTATTTTTTAATTTTTCCCCTGTTTTATCTGTATTTTTTCGGACGCCTTGATCATCATAATTTCCAATTTTATGGCAACGATACGCACTATCTGCCTATACTATATTTTATTTGGTTTTCCACTAAACAACTTGATTCAAATTATTTAAGTTGGAGTCTAGAATTTGATCTATATTTATATATATTTAATTATGTATATGTATAGATCTAGTTCACTGATAGCTTCAGTTCAGCTTGGTAACTAGATTGCTCTACTGATAGAGCAAGATTTGTTTATTCTAATAAGAATTTCATTTAGCTTACGTTTGTCGTGTCATTATATATGCAAATTGCTGATGAAATTATATATATGCCATGTGTAAGCATATTCGGAATTAAATGGTTATTAAAACTGAATTTTCATGCTGCTGCAGTCACGTAGCCAAAAGGCCCGCAACTATGATGACAGACACGTTGACCAAATGACACGGACACGGCCACGGACACGGACACGGACACGGACGCGACGTAGCTAGCTGTCTAGGGTCCATGTGGAGTTCGTGGCGTCATAGAACACACAATTCACGCCGTCGTCAGCTGGATGAGCTGTGACGTAACGAACAAGGAAGACGACCACAAGCTCACGTGCGGAATTCGTATGGTAATCAAAGCCGACAGCCGGCAGCCGGCACCCTCAAAGGTAGCTCCAAAGTTTAAGCAGGGGTCGGCTGCATATGACGTCGAAATCACGTGTCGCCAGGCTCTGACTGACACCCGGCACTAATTACACACACACAGGCACTCATTGGGTGGCTCATAGTTGTTGCTGGCGAACGTGTCGCTGAATGCTCGAGCATGCACAGCACAATTCTTGATCACATAGTCGAGCATACTTGTAATTAAAGTCAACAGCTTCCTTGGGGGCGATTTCTTTAATTGTTAAATGAAAGTGAAAATCGCATAGAGAGGTGGTTGTTGGGATTTAGCAATAGATGAAAAAATCTAGACTAAGACTTACGCTTAAATATGTATTTACTGTTAAGGTAATTTTCATAATTTTTCCTCTTTTTTTTAGACTCAAATTTAATAATTATTATATATATTATTTAGTAAAAATATTAAAATTTTTATAAATATTTTATTAAATGCAAATTTGCAAATTAAAAACCTTTTCCACGTCTTAGCTAATTAAATTTTTGTTAAACATAAATTCTTTCTTTTTAATAGGAGTGTTTCTCGATAAGATATAAATTTAAAAGCTTCCAAAATAGTAAAAAATATCGATATATACTTGCAAATAAATAAATATATATTTATATTTGATATTTGTTTATTTACTTTCATATATACTACTCTTTACATAAACTACTAAATGCTGTTGCTTTTCTTATTAAAGCCTTATTTAATAACCAAACTGCATCTAAGTTAATAAAAAAATCTGTTAATCTTAATATTTACCGCAAATTGTTTTCATATTATTGTGTTTATAATTAGTGCTCTACTATACACAGCTGCCCATTCATGCCTATAAATTTATATATTTATTCATATTTATTTATTTTTATATAATACTAAATTTACATAAATAAATAAATCTCTAACATTATTGATTAGGTTCAACTATAGCTCACATTGCATCAGCTCGCCTCGAAACTGAATTCGAACCGTAAATTGTTTGTTCTAATCACGAGTGCCGCAATTATTTCCGGTTTGAGCAGATTATCTGATTAAATTTGTTTTTGTCACATTTGACGTTTGCAGTTTTGTTATTTACTTGATATTTTTACAAAATTTCCTTTTAGCTATTAATTGTAAGAACAAATAATTATCGAACAATTAATGCAATTAGCTTTGAAAGTTTTCAAGTTTCAGAGATCTATATGTATTTATATATGTATCTACTATATAGTATGTAGAGTCAATTATCAGCATTTGAAATCGTGCGAAAAATCGGAAATATATATGAATATATATACATTTCAATATATATGTATGTATGTATATGCATATGTAGAATTTGTTTTCTTGTTTTTCGTCTTTGCAACGCATCAAAATCTGCGAAGCGTCGCCTTTTGCGTCAGCATTTTGGCTGCTGTAAGTAAACAAAAATGGAAAACAAGTAAGAAGGCTCTAGTCGAGACTGCTCGACTAGGAGATACCCTGAACCCTCCAAGCTGATATTCAAATCATTCTGAGGGGATTTCCCCTGGGCAGCTGCCTGACAAAAGCTGAATGCTATATCACTCAATAATATATATTATATAATTTCGTTTGTAGACGTACAATCTTGATGAAACTTTCAGAATGTAATAATAATGTGTAAATGTGTGTACACTCCAAAGCACAAGTCTCTAGTAATTGATTTACCCGCCCAGGGGATTTCCCCTATTCAGCTGCCTGACAAAAGCTGAATGCTATATCACTCAATAATATATATTATATAATTTCGTTTGTAGACGTACAATCTTAATTAAACTTTCAGAATATAATAATAATGTGTAAATGTGTGTACACTCCAAAGCACAAGTCTCTAGTAATTCCCCGCCCAGGGGATTTCTCTGCCCAGGGGATTTCCCCTAGGCAGCTGCCTGACAAAAGCTGAATGCTACATCACTCAATAATATATATTATATAATTTCGTTTGTAGACGTACAATCTTAATTAAACTTTCAGAATATAATAATAATGTGTAAATGTGTGTACACTCCAAAGCACAAGTCTCTAGTAATTCCCCGCCCAGGGGATTTTCCCTAGGCAGCTGCCTGACAAAAGCTGAATGCTACATCACTCAATAATATATATTATATAATTTCGTTTGTAGACGTACAATCTTAATGAAACTTTCAGAATATAATAATAATGTGTAAATGTGTGTACACTCCAAAACACAAGTCTCTAGTAATTCCCCGCCCAGGGGATTTCTCTGCCCAGGGGATTTCCCCTAGGCAGCTGCCTGACAAAAGCTGAATGCTACATCACTCAATAATATATATTATATAATTTCGTTCGTGGACGTACAATCTTAATGAAACTTTCAGAATGTAATAATAATGTGTAAATGTGTGTACACTCCAAAGCACAAGTCTCTAGTAATTGAAAGATATCGAATGAGTTATCGAAAAAATATGATAAACTCGTACTGCGTATGGTATACAAGAGTCTACATACAAAATTTCAGCTCTCTAGCTTTTATAACTTCTGAGATCGACGCACTCATACGGACGGACGGACAGACGGACAAGGCTATATCGACTCAGCTCATCGTCCTGATCAAGAATATATGTACTTTATGGGGTCTGTGATGATTTCTTCTGCCTGCTTTTCACAAAACCATTATACCCTGATTTCCCATTTTCAATGGGTTCAGGGTATAATAAAATATAAAAAAAATAAATATAAATTAAATGATCATTATTTGCATATAAGTAGTATTCTACACTAAATTGTTGTTTGTTTATTTATTTGAATTACGTATGTAAATATCGAGTTGAGTTTGCACTGATGTAACAATTGAACAGCGAACAGCTGCACATTGCCAAATTGTTGGAAAGGTCTGGAATACAGTTCAATCAGTTGGACGTACAAAATTCAGAATATACCCTGTAATTATTAAGCTTTAAAATATATATTATTATAGCAATTTAAATAGACAAACATGCCTTTAAAATGTAATAAATAAATTGTAGAGAAAATGTTTTTTACAATTTTCTTATACTAAAATATACTTTATATTTATAATGTTGTTAAAAATATATTGATCGATAATTTATATATATTTCAAACGTATTTTAATAATACAATATGTATAAATAAATCTTTATATAATAGTTACATTAAAAATAATCGTAGATCATCTTATAATAAAATGTACAAATTATTTGAGAAACTTAAGATCTTTTATCATTTAGGTAAACTCATTTACAGAGTATCTACTAGCACTTATTCCGCAATGCGTTTTGAATGTGTTTTATGCCCCAGTTTTGGGTTATGCACTGCATAAATTTAGCAGAGTTCAATGATATTAACAAAATGGAAAAAAAGCAAAAAAAAACAAAAGGAAAAAGAAAACAAATGTTGAAATTAATTAGCATACGATCAATGAAGGTAACAATCAATCAAAGCCAGCGAAAATGAATATCTATAGCTATCTCTCTTTTGCTCTTGCTCTTTCTGTATCTCGCTGTGTATCTTAGTATCTCTGCAGCTGTATCTGGGGCCAACTGGCGACAAACGCGAAAGGTTAACGTCTCTTTGTGGCGCCTATGCAAATGTTGCGGCTGCTACTTTCATTTCGCTGCGTCTGATAAACCAAAGCGGCAGAAAACCCAAAAAAAAAAGAAAAATAAAATAAAAGAAAAGAAACAAAATCAAAAGCCAAAAACGTGCGATTGCTGCAATCGAGCGACAGACGGACGGCCAGAGCGACTGACAGACAGCGCCGTTGGCTGTCGTCAGGGGCCGCACACAAACACATGCTCATATGCATTTACATATGCATGCGCATATCTACATATGTATTTGTACGTGAGTAATTGACATTCATTTCCTCCTTGGCGTCAGCCGACGTCACAGAGCCAAAGCATAAGACAAAGGCGAATCGCGAGCGCTGCGAATTGATGAAGTTTACCCAATGTTGTTGCTGTTGCTGTTGCTGTTGCTAAGCGGTAGCAGCAGCAACGGTGACTGCGCCAACAGCTAATTTAAACGGTGATCAACATTTCGACGTCGCCATTGCCTTAACCGTTGCCGTTGTAATGTCGCCGCTACAGTTAGTTTTTTCAATCGCCATCTTTGAAACCGAGAACCAATGTCTGCAATATTTATTTGCAATTAGCAAAGGCTTCTAGTATAGAGATCGAGGAAAGTGCGATTACAGATATATAAATAATAAACAGGGTATTAGTAGAGTGGAAACTCTTTAGCAATAATAAAGCGCAACGCTTGAGCAAATCATAAAATTACCTCAATACGTCAGCAAACTGAGAGCGAACACAGCATGACAAAGGTGAGGTAAACTTATTCAATGCTCGACTGTTGCCATGCGCCGATAGAGAGAAAGAGACAGAGTCAGAGAGAGAGAGACAGATATATAGAGAAATGACAGCGAGAGTGCGCTGTATGGGCAGCTAGGTAAAAGCAGTCATTGTTAATTATTTAGCGGGAATCGAAATGAGAAATACAACAAAAAAGCTTGTCAAATTGTTATAAATAATTGAATTTTCCTTTCTCAGTTGGCAAAATAATTAGTTGCAATTGTTTTACAATTAAAACACTGACTACATAATGAACACAATTTAGCGTTTTGTATTTTTATCGAGAACCTAATTTGATTTTTTTACTAACTGTATAATGTGACCTGCGGAAACTTTTGGGTCTAGCGAGCAACAATCAATCAATCGTTCATCATACAAAAATAAAGAAAGCGAAGGAAAACAAAAACCAACATATACAAATAAATATTTATCATTATCTGCCTAATCGTAGCTGGTCCGTTCCAAAGTTCTTGGCTAATCGCACTCGGTATAGACATAGTCATTCGACTCGTGGGGGCTACGTGACAGTCGCAATGAATTTAGTTTAACCCCAGGCAGAGCTATGACTCACCCAAGTCCAAGCTGCTAAACACCGAAAGCAACTAAACGGTAGATGACTAGACAGAGAGACAGACAAATCAAATAAACACGACCACGATTAGCAGAGAAGAGCCAATAGAAGAGCCTACAGAAGAAGCTAAAATATACTGAATACAGATACAGATACAGATACAGATACAGATACAGATACAGATACAGATACAGATACAGATACAGATACAGATACAGATACAGATACAGATACAGATACAGATACAGATACAGATACAGATACAGATACAGATACAGATACAGATACAGATACAGATACAGATACAGATACAGATACAGATACAGATACAGATACAGATACAGATACAGATACAGATACAGATACAGATACAGATACAGATACAGATACAGATACAGATACAGATACAGATACAGATACAGATACAGATACAGATACAGATACAGATACAGATACAGATACAGATACAGATACAGATACAGATACAGATACAGATACAGATACAGATACAGATACAGATACAGATACAGATACAGATACAGATACAGATACAGATACAGATACAGATACAGATACAGATACAGATACAGATACAGATACAGATACAGATACAGATACAGATACAGATACAGATACAGATACAGATACAGATACAGATACAGATACAGATACAGATACAGATACAGATACAGATACAGATACAGATACAGATACAGATACAGATACAGATACAGATACAGATACAGATACAGATACAGATACAGATACAGATACAGATACAGATACAGATACAGATACAGATACAGATACAGATACAGCCTTAAAGGTTAAAATCCTCTGCAGTCGCTAGACAAATAAACAAGCGCATAAAATGGGGAAAAACAACTCAAGCTAAATTGAAGAATAGAATAAAAGGCGTGTTATGCTCGACTACTGAATACCCAAGCACTTTAACATGTGAATATGAATGAACAAAAATAAATAATAATAGTAAATTGATGAAAGTAATATGAAATTTGCTAAGTGAATTACGCGAGCTGATATAGAAATTAAAAGTGTAAATCAAATCGTCTTCTGTTGAAAAAATACATATCTATCCATATTTATTTATGGATAGATATATATCTGAAAATTGTATGCAGAATTTACTGTTCATCTCTCATATGCCACGATTTATTTTTCATGCTCTCATGCTATAGATAGTTCGTTGAAATCGAACTGTAAGTTCTACAATAGATCATGTTCATATCATACCACGTGCCAAAATGTATCATACCCCATGCGAGTCATTTTCACAGGGCATACAAGCCGAAAACACACAATTTGCATTGCTGACGCACTTTTCTTGTTTTCCTCTGAATTTCGCCCATCTTAACACATTCTTACCTTCTGTTTGTTTTGACGGAAATCTGTTATTTGAATAAAAAAAAAAAAAAAAAAAAAAATCCAAATAAAAATTCGAATAAATAAAAAATAATGATCTAATGGGCAAAGCGATCACAGCGTACCGCATGTCCACTGACAACCGATTGGCAATTAAGTGGGTCGACGTTGCCAAATGGCAAACACACGCACACACAGTTGCACATACATATGTACATGTGTGTAAATACAGTGGGCCACACTGATATGCGAATGCTTAAAATCAAAGTGTAAGCGGTTTGATTTCAGTTCACTGAGGAAGAAAATATAACAAATAATATGATTTAATAAATAAGTGATTTAAGTCAAATTCAGTTTTTTTTTAACTTTTATTTATGGAAAGTTTGTGCTTTGAAAATATTCTTTTCGCTATATTGACGTGGAACTACAGTAGCAAAAAAAAATGTATTTTACAAGGCACTAAATCATTTTCCTCTATAGACGAGCGAGCGATTCGCAAGCAGCAGCGGGACACTTGGGGCACACACTCACACAGACAATAAAATACAAATACAAAGAAAATAATAAGTATAAATGTATCTGGCTGGGCCCTTGCCAAAATTATAATTACCTGACATTGCGCACCGTGGGGCCTGTCAGCGGTCGGAGCATCTGGAAATGAGTCGACGCAAAATGCTAGTTGGCTGACCCCACGCGGTGCTCATCAGCTATCCACTTTTGCTAGCGGCCAGTCCCAAACTAAATTTGTTAATAAATGTATATATTCATATATATCATATTGTATGTACAATTGGAAATAGGCATTTGTGTATCTTTACATTTTGACATTTACATTTTTATTATATTTTAGTACATTTCTCAATTACTCTTTTGATGATTTAGAGAAAACACAAGAGTTAATGTCCACGAGAAAAGGTGGAATGTATCGAAAATAGCTTGTAACATTACTTGCTACGCAACTATTGAAAAATTCAAGATTTTCGGCAGCATATTCCACATCCACAATCAACCATCGCAGGTTGACGTATCCAGAGACAGCATTCATGTAACACTTGAAATCACGTACATCCTTACGGCAACCATTAAAAATGTTGATCGCAGCTCCTACTACGCTGTGAATGATATCCATAAAACCCCTATCGTTCTCATTAGGTGGAAATTCTGCGCTACACTGATTAAGTTTAATTAAACTTTCATCTGTAATTCTTTTAAACGGAAAAGTTGTATTCAGAATACATTCCACGAACTGATACGGGTCGAATATTGCATCGATGACACAAAGTACTTGCGGATCCTCTTCACAGTCGCTTAACGTATTGACACCAAACAGTGTTGCGAAGAGCACGGTCAAAATTAGAGCAGCTTTTGACATCATTATGCAGCCTTTAAGGGTACTAACTCAAAAGGTGCGAATCAGCTTCTACTTATATAGGCCATTACACAACTATAAATAATTGTCAATTCAATGGATAATAGGTTTGTCTAACATCTTAAAAAGCTCAGCTGATTAAATTGTGAACGGTAACAGATAAGCCACCATGAAGGTGAAATGAAATTATTTTAATGAAATAAAGAACCCTTAAAACCACTTTTCAACAATTTCGAAAGAGTGTTTAAGGAAATATATGTACATATATTAGGAAATGTATGAGAAAATCCCTTTTTATTAGCGGGCAGTCTAAATAAAACTTTCTAATTGCTATGCACATTGAGCTATCTATCTATCTATCTACCTATATCTATATATATATATTATTGTACACATTGAGTCGATCATATGAAAAATAATAAATGATTATACATATGTATGGTAGGTATATAGTTTTATTATATTCCAATAAATTTCTCAATTACTCAATATTTGGTTTACGGAAAATACAATAATTCAAGTCCTTTTGAAATTGTGGAAGGTTTCCTACATAGCTTGTGACAATACTTGCTACGCAACTATTGAATCGTTCAGGCTTTCCGGCCGCTTTTAACACATCCTTAAGCAACCATCGCAGCTTGACGTATCCAGACACACAGAGACTAGAAATAAGTCCGCGCTCTGTTTTTTTGCGGCAAGCATTGAGAATTTCGTACGAAGCTCTTAGGATGTTTTCAACGAGACCTATAAAATCCTTAACGGCCGGATTAGGTGGAAATTCCTTGCTGCAGTGGCTAAGTTTATTAAAGCTTTCGTCGGTAATTTTTTCAAATGGTATAGTTGTATTCACAAGACACTGCACGGATTTTTCGGGGTTGAGCATTGCTTTGATGATACAAAAGACATTCGGGTTCTCTTCACAGCTGCCGAATGCACTGACACCAAACAGTGCCACGACAAGCACGGACAACACTAGAGGATTTTTCGACATCATTATGCAGCCTTTAAGTCGACTAAATTGAAAGGTGCGAATCAGCTTCTACTTATACAGGCAATTACATAACGATAAATAATTGTCAATTCAATGGATAATAGGTTTGTCTAACATCTTAAAAAGCTCAGCTGATTAAATTGTGAACGGTAACAGATAAGCCACCATGAAGGTGAAATGAAATTATTTTAATGAAATTAAGAACCCTTAAAACCATTTTTCAACAATTTCGAAAGAGTGTTTAAGGAAATATATGTACATATATTAGGAAATGTATGAGAAAAGCCCCTTTTGTTAGCGGGCCGTCTAAATAAAACTTTCTAATTGCTATGCACATTGAGCTATCTATCTATCTATCTACCTATATCTATATATATATATTATTGTACACATTGAGTCGATCATATGAAAAATAATAAATGATTATATGTATGGTATACAGTTTTATTATATTCCAATAAATTTCTCAATTACTCAAAATTTTTTTTACCGAAAATACAATAATTCAAGTCCTTTTGAAATTGTGGAACGCTTCCTGCATAGCTTGTGACAATACTTGCTACGCAACTATTGAATTGTTCAGGCCTTGTGGCCGCTTTTAACACATCCTTAAGCAACCATCGCAGCTTGACGTATCCAGACACAACCTTTAAGCCACACCAGAAACCAGGAAGAACTCCGCGCTCTGTTTTTTTGCGGCAAGCATTGAGAATTTTGTTCGAAGCTCTTAGGATGTTTTCAACGAGACCTATAAAATCTTTAACTGCCGGATTAGGTGGAAATTCCTTGCTGCAGTAGCTAAGTTTAGTAAAGCTTTCGTCGGTAATTTTTTCAAACGGTCTGGTTGTATTCACAACACACTGCACGGATTTTTTGGGGTTGAGCATTGCTTTGATGACACAAAAGTAATTCGGGTTCTCTTCACAGCTGCCGAACGCACTGACACCAAAGAGTGCCACGACAAGCACGGACAACACTAGAGGATTTTTAGACATCATTATGCAGCCTTTAAGTCGACTAAATTGAAAGATGCGAATCAGCTTCTACTTATACAGGCAATTACATAACGATAAATAATTGTCAATTCAATGGATAATAAGTTTGTCTAATGACTTAACAAGCTCAGCTAATTAAATTATGAGCGGTTACAGATAAGCCACCATGAAGGTCAAATGAAACTAATTTTATTCAAATTATTATATTAAAATAAATAACCCTTCAAAACATTTTACAACAATTTCGAAAGAAAGTTTTAGGAAATGTACTAAGAAAAGCTAGATGTCTGACGCCACACGGTGTTCATGAAATATCCGCTTTTGCTAGCGGCCAGTCCCAAACTAAATTTGTTAATAAATGTATTTACATACATCTATATACAATATATTCATATACATATATCATATATGTATGTGCAATTTGGACTACAATTTGATTGTACACATTGAGTCGATCATATGCAAAATAATAAATACGCAAATTACAGATTTACATATTGATTATATTTTTATTATATTTGAGCAAATTTCTCAATTATTACTCTTTATGGAAAAGACAATAATTCACATCCTTTAGATATTGCGGAATAGTTTTTACATAACTTCCGACTTCACTTGCAACGCAACTATTGAAATGTTCAAGCGTTCCACCAGATCTGATCGCCTTCTTAAGTAAATTTCGCAGTTTGACGTATCTAACCACAGCCTTCGTGTTACACCAAAAACCAGTTGCAACTTCGCCATTTGGTTTTCTGCCGCAAGCATTAATAACTTTGTTCGAAGCTCTTAGGATGTCTTCAACGAGAGCTATAAAATCCTTAGAGGCCGGATTAGGCGGAACTTGATTGCTGCAGTGGCTAAGTTTAACAAAGCTGTCGTCGGTAATTTTTTCAAACGGTATGGTTGTATTCACAAGACACTTCACCGATTTATGGGGGTGAAGCATTGCTTTTATGATACAAAAGACATTCGGGTTCTCTTCACAGCTGCCGAATGCACTGACACCAAAGAGTGCCACGACAAGCACGGACAACACTAGAGGATTTTTTGACATCATTATGCAGCCTTTAAGTCGACTAATTCAAAAGGTACGAATCAACTTCTACTTATACAGGCAATTACATAACGATAAATAATTGTCAATTTAATGGATAATAAGTTTGTCTAATGACTTAAAAAGCTCAGCTGATTTAATTCTGAACGGTAAAACAAAAGCCACCATGAAGGTGAAATGAAACTAATTTGATTTAAATTATTTTAATGAAATAAACAAAAGGATTTAAGGGTAAAACCATTTTTCAACAATTACGAATGCAAGTTCCAGAAAATGTATATTAGGAAATGTATTAAACTAGGTGGCCCACGTGATATATGTATATCTATGCTCATTGTGTCTATCTCTATATATAGGAAGATATGTTTTTGTTTACCTTTTGGTTACAATTTATTGTTAACATTCAGTCGATTACATGCATATCAATCGTACTCAATAAGCTCGAAGTGCTTGACGCCCCTTAAGATAAACATATTCTAAAGGATTTACAGAATTTGAAGTTACACTTTCGATATCTAAACTCTAGAAGAGACTTCACTTCAATCTCCCATTTGATAAGAATTCAAAATACATTTGTGAGTGCAATGAATGGAATTGGTATATACGTATTAAATGGCAGCTTTATAAATACAGTAATGTCTGCAAAAACGCTGATAGTTAAGTATATATAGAACAGATGGGAGTGTTGATAGATGATGCTTGATCTTCATAGTTTTTAATTTGCAGTAAGTTGCTCATCACAGAGAAAGGCGTACTCGAACCAAACATTCTTATATCTAATTAAAGGGCCAATCTCCAATACTTGATACAATTTTAACTACTGCATGATTAATTAATTGTCGACAAATTGTTTTACTAATTCCTTCGTTAGTTCAAGTGTAGTAAAGTTGATTCATTTTGGCCACAGTTGTCTCTACTGTATTTGTATGTAAATATTCTCGATTCTCGTTCAAGTATTGTGTTTGAGCTGATTATTTTTGGCACAGCTGATTTGTTGGTTTTTGTAAAAGTTGTTATTTCTGCCAAAAGTCAAAATGAAATTTCAATGATTTTCGATTTTCAGTTTTCGATTTTTCGTTTTGCCTCAAGGTCAATGCCGAAACAGGCCCAGAACAGCTGACAGACAAATCGCCAATGCGACTGATGATGTTTTCTTTAGCATTTTGGCGATTATATATGTACCTCTGGCTGCCCCATTGGCACGCGCCCCTGTCCGTGTGCTAAGGCTCACGTCCGTTGACGTCAGCACGAGTCAAACAACAAGAACCAAAAACAATCGAAGCATATAAGTTGAGAACCAAAAAGAAAAACAACAACCACAACAACAAAAAATGGCAGAGAATACAGTAATAATAAATAAGAATTTTAAATAAATAAACAGGGTAGCCGAAAATCAATTTGTCTGAGAGTTTGTCGTTGCAGGGCGCCGCATAAGCTGTTAGTGGGGAATAGCCAGCGGAGCCGATTGGAACCAATTGGAGTCAAATGGAACCAATGGAACCAGCGGAACCAATTCCCCACACTGTTTGCCACCGTTCAATATTTGTTTAAGAACTTAACGCGAAACGCGGATTCGCGATGTGCGATAAGCGTAAATCATCAATAAATTCTATATATACTCGCTATACTCTATAATTCTGATGGGTCATATTTATTTTGTTATTGGTTTTATAAATTAAATTAAATTTAAATTCAATTTATTTGTAAATTTTTTATATATTAAATATATTAAATAAAATTAAATGCATTTAAAAATTATATTTAAATAAAAGAAAACAAAAAATTAATAAAAATTATTTTAGAAATATAAAATTATAGAATAATTAATGACATAAAACTATTAAACATAAAAAGGAATAAATGAATAAATGCAAAAATTAAATAATGAAATTTGCATTTATAATAAAAAAGCCTAAACATAAAATAAAATATATTTAAATATTTTAATAAATAATAAAAATACGTTAATAATAAAGTAAAAATTACTTAAAGCTAAAAGATTTTGTTTAAATTATTTTTTTTTTTTAATTATTTAAAAATCATACATTAAAAAAAAAACCAAAATTAAAGATAATAAATCGAAGGTCTGTAAAGGGTATTTGGGCGCCGACCAACTGCTTTCACCTGCTAGTTGTCGGCATTATTTTGACAATTTGATTTATAACCTTGGCCAACAAGTAAACAAAGTGCGAGAGCGAGCCACATTGCCTTGTTGTCACAAACAATATTTATTTAGTTTCTATTTCTATGATTTTAATGAAAAAGCTTCTTCGCATATTTAAATACGACAAGTAAATATTTGTGACCATAAATCAAAACTGAGCAGCTGCGGCTCACAAAACGAATCTAACCAACACCTAAATGTAAATTCTATTATATTTTATTCCATTTCCATTTCCATTTTAATTTTCTATTCCATTTCTATTCCATTCCATTCTATATTCCCTTTGTCACAGTATTTAGTTTTATGGTATTCTAATATGAGGGCAAACTTTTGTTCAGTTTGTTTATAGATTCTGTGAATTTGCATAGTCAGAAAGTAGATTATTTATTTTATTATACCCTGAACCCATTGAAAATGGGAAATCAGGGTATAATGGTTTTGTGAAAAGCAGGCAGAAGGAATCATCACAGACCCCATAAAGTACATATATTCTTGATCAGGACGATGAGCTGAGTCGATATAGTCCGTCTGTCCGTCCGTCCGTATGAGTGCGTCGATCTCAGAAGTTATAAAAGCTAGAGAGCTGAAATTTTGTATGTAGACTCTTGTATACCATACGCAGTACGAGTTTATCATATTTTTTCGATAACTCATTCGATATCTTTTTTATCGAGGATAATCGATAAATTGATATTGTTTTTCAGCCTAATTTCAACACTTTTAGACATAGAGTCTTCAGATTAGTTGTGAATATACATTTGATGGATACACACATTTTGCCATTTACAGATTTCGGATACCACGCCCCTTTCGCCACCAATTTGAAAAAAAAACGAGTTTCAATTACTAGAGACTTGTGCTTTGGAGTGTACACACATTTACACATTATTATTATATTCTGAAAGTTTCATTAAGATTGTAAGTCTACAAACGAAATTATATAATATATATTATTGAGTGATGTAGCATTCAGCTTTTGTCAGGCAGCTGAATAGGGGAAATCCCCTGGGCGGGTAAATCAATTACTAGAGACTTGTGCTTTGGAGTGTACACACATTTACACATTATTATTATATTCTGAAAGTTTCATTAAGATTGTACGTCTACAAACGAAATTATATAATATATATTATTGAGTGATATAGCATTCAGCTTTTGCCAGGCAGCTGCCTAGGGGAAATCCCCTGGGCTGAGAAATCCCCTGGGCGGGGAATTACTAGAGACTTGTGCTTTGGAGTGTACACACATTTATACATTATTATTACATTCTGAAAGTTTCATTAAGATTGTACGTCTACAAACGAAATTATATAATATTTATTATTGAGTGATATAGCATTCAGCTTTTGTCAGGCAGCTGCCTAGGGGAAATCCCCTGGGCAGAGAAATCCCCTGGGGAATTACTAGAGACTTGTGCTTTGGAGTGTACACACATTTACACATTATTATTACATTCTGAAAGTTTCATTATGATTGTACGTCTACAAACGAAATTATATAATATATATTATTGAGTGATGTAGCATTCAGCTTTTGTCAGGCAGCTGCCTAGGGGAAATCCCCTGGGCAGAGAAATCCCCTGGGCGGGGAATTACTAGAGACTTGTGCTTTGGAGTGTACACACATTTACACATTATTATTATATTCTGAAAGTTTCATTAAGATTGTACGTCTACAAACGAAATTGTATAATATTTATTATTGAGTGATATAGCATTCAGCTTTTGTCAGGCAGCTGCCTAGGAAAAATCCCCTGGGCGGTGAAATCCCCTGTATCAATTACTAGAGACTTGTGCTTTGGAGTGTACACACATTTATACATTATTATTACATTCTGGAAGTTTCATTAAGATTGTACGTCTACAAACGAAATTATATAATATTTATTATTGAGTGATATAGCATTCAGCTTTTGTCAGGCAGCTGCCTAGGGGAAATCCCCTGGGCAGAGAAATCCCCTGGGGAATTACTAGAGACTTGTGCTTTGGAGTGTACACACATTTATACATTATTATTACATTCTGAAAGTTTCATTAAGATTGTACGTCTACAAACGAAATTATATAATATTTATTATTGAGTGATATAGCATTCAGCTTTTGTCAGGCAGCTGCCTAGGGGAAATCCCCTGGGCAGAGAAATCCCCTGGGGAATTACTAGAGACTTGTGCTTTGGAGTGTACACACATTTACACATTATTATTACATTCTGAAAGTTTCATTATGATTGTACGTCTACAAACGAAATTATATAATATATATTATTGAGTGATGTAGCATTCAGCTTTTGTCAGGCAGCTGCCTAGGGGAAATCCCCTGGGCAGAGAAATCCCCTGGGCGGGGAATTACTAGAGACTTGTGCTTTGGAGTGTACACACATTTACACATTATTATTATATTCTGAAAGTTTCATTAAGATTGTACGTCTACAAACGAAATTGTATAATATTTATTATTGAGTGATATAGCATTCAGCTTTGGTCAGGCAGCTGCCCAGGGGAAATCCCCTCAGAATGATTTGAATATCAGCTTGGAGGGTTCAGGGTATCTCCTAGTCGAGCAGTCTCGACTAGAGCCTTCTTACTTGTTTTATTTTTGTCATTTTATTTATTTTGTCCTGTAGTTTAAATAATTAAATTTGATAAGAAGCTGTTATTTCTGAATCTTCTGCTTTTCTATGTGATTCTCAGATTGAGTGCGATGTGTGGTGTTTGAAAGCGAATCGTGAGACACGATTGACTGCAATATACATCGTATTCGCTTCTTCTACAGTTCAGACAGCCAATTTAACAGATAGGAACATTTATCCTCTTTCAGTTAAAGCTTTATAGAACACAATAGCCCAGAGCAATAAGAAATGAGCAGACTTCGTACATTAATTACAATATTTCAGCAAAATTTCTCATTTAGCATTTTTATTGATTTTTGAAAATACAGGAATTCAACTGTAAGTTAGCGTCTGTAAAACTTTCAATATACTCTGTGACGTTAGATGCTACACAACTGTTGAACTGTTCGAGTCTGCTTCCAGCAGATACCGCCGTGACAAGGAAAAGTCGCAGCTGGATGTATTCAAAGATAATCTTTGAGGGACACCAAAAGCTCTTTGAGAATAGGTCCATTGTATTTATGTTGCAAGCAGTTATGATTTTGGTGGTAGATGTCAGAATGTCTCTCATGATATTTACAAAGACATCAGTGGCCGGAGTGGGTGGTGTTTCCTTGTTGCAGTTGCCAATCGAAAAATAATAATTATTGGTAGTCTGTTCAAAAGCTCCAGCTATAAGCTGCAGACACTTCAAGGACTTAATTGGATTGAGCATTGCCTGGAGGACGCAGAAAACATTCGGACTCTGCTCACAGTTGCCGAACGCACTGACACCACATAGTGTCACGAAGAGCACGGTCAACATTAAAGCCGTTTTTGACGTCATTATGCAGCCTTTAAATCAACTAAAAACAGAGGAGCAATCCAACTTCTACTTATAGAGCCAATTACACAACTAGAAATATAATTGTCAATTCAATGGATAAATAGGTTTGTCTAAAAACTTGAAAAGATCTACTGATTACATTATGAACGGTGACATACATAACTCACCATGAATGTGAAATGAAACTAATTTAATTATTGTATTTCAAATGAATTGTATTAAAATGTTATAGACGGAGTTTTTTGATTAACAACCTTGAAGATAATTTTACAACACTTTCGAAAGACAGTTTAAGGAAATGCGTAAAAGCACCGTGTTGGCTGTCATTGGGTATGTCAACACATCTCCATTTATCTCGAGCGTTAATCTCATTCCAAATATCAAAATCAATCAATGAATCGTAAATCTTATAAATAACCAATACCTTTCACATTCGATTTATAACACTCGCCATCCGACCGGAATCAGTCGTGAAACAATAAATTTACGACAATACAAATTCGGTATGCAAATTGACACGATCGATGACTGGTTCAGCTTTAGATTTATCAATTGGAATACCAAATTTATATTACAGTGTATTGATGTTAACTGGGCCTCGATTTTCAGCTAGTGAGAAGAAACAAAGCCAATTTGTTCATGTCTCTTGCGCCATGGCTCTTCAGTATTAATTATTAGACATAAATATAAATCGGATCGGATTGATCCAATTGCTGTTTGTTGCGATTTTTGAGTGTGAAAATCTAGACACACCAAAAATTTGCTGTCTGTGAAATAAAAATAGAAAAAAAAAGAAAAATAAGCCAGCTGACCTAAAGTGGTTTATTGACAAAGAACAAAGTGATTTGATTGAGCGGTATGGATGTATATCGATACAGATATCGAATATAAATTCGATTCACATATTCCGACAGCAGGTGGCGCCTCCATGTGGGCGTTGCGCCAGGTGAATGGCCGAATTCTTACGATTTCATTGAAGACTTTGACCATAAATCGGACTATTAAGTATATACTCATCTGAGCAGAAAACAAATAGAAACATGCAATTCCCATAAACATGAACTGAATTCTTTGCGTGGGCGCCGTATATCCACTCATTTCGAATCCGAATAAAAATGCATAAAATAATACCAAAAGAATGATTAAATCTAAAGACGAAAATCAAATACCCTTTCAGATCAGAGTAGAACTCTTATAAGACTCATCCTAGTGCATTTTTATAGAAAACAAAATCGAGTAAACACTATCGAAAATTATTTTATCAGGCTAGGGTATAAGATATTTTAATATACTCTTTCGTTAGCTCTTGGCTAGCTTTATATTATATAAATTATATATTATACACAGCAAATAATATACAAGTAGTAGATAATAGAAAGATTTATAATTAGCTGAAGAGCTAAGGAAAAAGTCTTCTTTCTGATTTAATCAAAGTTTAATTTGCGAAAAGAACCATCAACTCCAAAGATGCTTTCATAATCGCAGCTCTGTCCGGCAGGCCTCAGCGTTTCGTCCACGCCATAGTTAGCCTCCGCCCTGAGGTATTCCCGTTGTTCCGTAAAAATATCCCAGGTCTGCTGCTTGAGCTCCTCAAGTGTACCCTGCTCCCCGCCCAGGTGTGTGGGCAAATACTTTTGCGGTATGTGTTTGTAAAGTGATTCCAAATTGCTGCCGTGCACTGAGATCTATTTAAAGGAGAACCAGAAGCTGTCGTTAGAGGGAGAGAGACAGGTATGTATGTTATGCATGCATGTATCTAGTTATATACCCGACTCTGCTCTTTGGCAGGCAACAGTGAGTGCATCATATTGAAGCCTCTTTCGAAGGCGGCATTCGTGTTGATCATGTGCCTGCCCTTGTCACGAATGGGCATGGCTTCCTCGGCAAAGACGGACATCTTCTTCACAATGCTCGGCGTGAGCTGTAGCAGATGGGCCGCCGTATAGCCGCTAAAGTCGAGGATGAGCAGGCAGCCATAGATGACGGCGTAGTCATCAAGCTGTAGACTCAACGCGCTCAGGGCGTGCGACACGCCCATTATCTCCTCGAAGGTATACTTGTCCGCTGCATAGGAACCGGGTCGCACATAAATGATCCGTGGTCCATCATCGTGCAGCGGACGTGGCAGACGCAAGCCGACGCTGTGGAAGGACTTAAGATATATAGTAGATCCGGTTCAGAGCATTCGCTTCCAGCTGGAACAGCCACTCACCCAAGGCGCAGTAGCTCGTGTAGGCGCTGGCTGTCCACATCACGTATCGTATAAAAGTCCGGATAGCGAGTGCGTAGCGTATAAAATTTATCCAGCTTAGACTTGGCCTTCTCCAGGCTAAACTTGCAGCCGCGCAGAAAGGCCACCAGGAACTGATCGTCGCTGCGTCCGCGTAAATGTGGTTGCTGTTTGAGCCAGGTACGTAATGCTTCAATATCGGCATCTAGACGTTCGGGCACTTCGTTCAGCTCCTCAATGGCTATGCGTTGCAAATTGGCCGATAGGGGGCGTATTTGTGGCATCATTTGTGGTTCAAGTTGAATGTTTGATGTTAGAAATTGAACTAAATGCAGCTACACGATAACTTCGATTCTGTTGACATTGATATGAAATCTAATCTCTAACGATTAGATTGAACTTAATTGGGGTTCAGTTATTTCGACTACTTTGAACATTGACTGATATGAACTCTACTAAGTATTTCTTTGATAATGACTTTTAAATATTTATATTTGGCACTGTCATTATCACATTGAAAATAACTTAAGCAAAGGGATCAGAGGTAGAGTGCCATGCTATATAAAAATCGTATAGTATGTATGTTCGTCTATTAAATATAAAGAAGCTAGCCTAAGTAGAGTGAAAGAAAGAGAGGGTGAGAGATGAACAGAGTGAGACGACAAAATATACATTCAGAGAAACAAAAGAGAGGCAGATAGATACGAATGGAAGAGAGAAAGAGATAGAGAAAAGTAAGTTACTGGAACAGGAGTGATATTGGTCGAAAGCGGGAAAAGATGAATTCGGATAGAAATAATACCGCAAAAAAAGTGCTGGTAATAAAAGAGAGATAAAGAAGAAGAAAAATAAAGAAACATTGAAAAATTGATAAAAGAGCAAGATAAGGAAAAAGATAAGTAGCAAGAGAAGGTTAAGGAGAAAAAGGGAAAAGAAAGCAAATTTGAAACAGAGAAGAGTCAGATAAGCAGAAAAAGAGAGAGAAAGAAAATTAGATAGACGAAGATGAGGTAGGGAAAGAGAGGGACAAATAAAAAGAAAATGCCAAAGGAAGCGAGTAACAGAAAGGAAAAGAATAAAAGAAAGACAGAGAAAAAGAGGAGAGAGGAATGGCGAGTTTTTTCCTATTTAGTTTATTATATTAATTTTTACTTCTGGTAAATTAACTTTAAAGTCTAGGGCTAAACACTGAAGCTTTTTTTCCAAATTGATGCTATTTATGATGCATATGTCTGTGTGCGTTTGGTCGTGTGACTGATTCAGTCAACTTAATTGTTTTTGGCTCTACTTAACATGTTTTCATAGTTTTTTTTTGTTTGCCTCTTTATTTATTTTTTACTTTTTTGCAAATTATGCTAGACACGAAGTTTCATGTCTTTTTGTTATCTTAATGCTTTTGTTTGTTGTTTCGCCGAGGTAATTGTTGCTGTTGTTGTTTTGGCAGTTATCTGAGTGTACAGCCAGCAGCAAGCAGACAGCCACACACACACACACAGACACACACACACAGGTATACGAGCACAATTTGATGTGTGCTATGGCAGACATATTGGCACCACAGCGAACAGCTAACGAAAACAACAACAACAACAGCAGCAGCAGCTGCCAGAGCAAAGGCGACAAAAAGCAAAGTGCAAAGCATGCCATACACTCACACTCTCACATTCTCACACACTCATACACTCATTCAGTTATACAGAAGCAAGTTGGGGCAGGCGTATCAGTGTGCATGTATGTGTACATTATAAAAGGCAAAGCTTTTGAAGCCATCTCTCACAGTGACTGTCAATTCCATTTCGTCTTTTGCTTGAATGTTTGCTGCTGCCCGCGCACTCCGCTCTCGTGTCAAAGGCTATCAATTTTAATGCACGTTGCCTTTTGTGCCAAAAAAAAAAGAAATACAAGCGAAATGGCAACAGCAACAGCAGCAGCCTCAACAACAAGCAAACAAATAAACGAAAAGCATATGACAAGAGTCACAAACACACACACACACACATATTTATATAGACATGCATGTGCATTCTTTCTCGCCTTTATACATATGTTCGCATATATGCATATGTACACATGTATATGAATATGTATGTATGTATGTGTGTATGTATGTATGTATGTATGTAAGAATGTATGTATGTATGTATGTATGCATGTATGTATGTATGTATGTATGTATGTATGTATGTGTGTATGTATGTATGTGTGTATCTGAAGCTCGCTCAGCTGTTATTCGAATTGACCTTCAACACATTTTTCTTAGTAAAAGCGAATAGACACATGCATACATACATATGTACATACATATGTACATACATTTATATCCAAATGTATATTTGTACATTTTCACAGTTGCACAAGTCTTGAATTTGATTTCAGCACAATAAATGTTGACCATTGAAACTTTGGCTTTTTATTCGAACTTGAAAGCACATTATTCAAGGAATTGAAGTTGAATTTGCTTAGATATTCCTGAATTAGCGTATAATTAATAAATTTTATAAATATAAATTTGATGAAAAGTTCAGCTCATATATCGACAAATGATTATAAGATAAACATAAAATAAATAAGATAAATAAAAGATTACAAACTTTAATAAATTATAAATAGAATATAGCTTAAAATTATATATTAAATATATATATAAAAAAATAATAATAATAATATATAATATAATATAAAAATAAAATAAAATAACTTAATATAATAAACACATACATAGACACACATAATACTGCACGTACTTGAGTAAAAGTAAATGCAAGGAGAGAAGAAGTGCAGAAGATCATTAAAGTTGTCTATATGTATGCAACAGTTCTCATTTGGTATTTTTATTTACGTAAAACGAAGCTAGAATGCTCACAGCAGCAGAGAGCGTTCCAATTGCTCACTTGAAGCTCGACTGCAATGAGCCCTACCTGCCGTCGAGAGACAGTGCTTGAGTAGAAGTGTCGCTATATAAAGGGCAGCAGCTGCAGCATTTCTTCAGTCAGTCTTCAGTCGTCCAGGGCTGGTGGGGGTGTGCGCAGCAAAGTGAAGCAGAGTGGGTGATCGATCAGCTAAGCATTAAAGACGTAGAGGAACTACGTAAAGAAATAACGTAAAGGAACTACGTAAAGAAATTACGTAAAGGAAATACGTAGAGTAAATACTTAGAAGAAAGAGAAAATACTTAGCGGAAATACTTGGAAACAATACTTGATGAAAATTCTTAGAAGAAATACTTCGAAATACGTAAAGCGACTCAACTCGTTGCCCAGATCAAGAATATATTTACTTTGTGGGGTTTGCCACGCCTCCTTCTGCCTGTTACCATACATTTAAATAAATAAATAAATAAATACAAATAATTTATATATATATTTTTTTATAATTTTTATATTTATATTTATTTTAATTTTTTTTTTTTATATATGTATATGTATATATATTTTATATATTTATATTTTATTTATCTATTTATTTGACTCTCATTATGTCAATATATTTTAAATGAATTAAAAATAATTCAAATAATTAAATGAATAAATTTCAACAAAACCATTATACCTTGAATTCGCATTTTCAATGGATTCAGGATATAAAAATAATAATACTAGAAGAGAAAACTTATTTAGTCACAAAATGTTTATATTATATTATTATTATTATTTATTATTTTGAAGTTCATAAGCATTGTTAATTCTTTTATTGATAGAGTCACATTTCTGCACAATTCATGAATGCTACAAGTTATGGGGAATACCAAGTAAATAGCTTGACAGTCAAATACTTGAATAATTAAATATACATTTTTACTTTTACTTTATTTTATTTCTCATTTTAAATATATTTGAACATTTCTTTTTGCATAGACTTTTTCGACTACCCAATATGTATGTATTTGTATATATGTTTATCTGCTTAGATCTCTTGTATGGCATCTTATTTGATGTAGTTCGCTAGAAAACAAAATTGCTTGTCGCAGCACAGATCATTTTTAAAATTAAATAAACCCACTATGAGCACAAGTTGTGCTCCCTGGTGTGATACGTGGTACGTGGCTCGGATTCTGGCACGCGAGATCAACGTTCTCGATGAGGTAAGAAATTATTTTCAGTGGACAGACTGTGGGAATATATCGGTTCGGCATATAGCTAAATCATATCTATATACATACTCATTAAGTTGTCTTTTCGCTTGTCATTTACGTATTTGTCGTCAGTGACAGGCAAAAATTGGATGAGCTTAAAATGTTTGCATTATTTAGTAAGTGGAATATATACATCTAATATGTATATATTCTAATTTCTGTATACATTTGCATGTACAACTCTCTGTTAGAGGTCCCAATTCTATAATCTGCGCAAGTTATTGCCAACTGTCCCCAGCTGAGCATTGATATTTATAAATGTTTCACACCCATTACTCGTAATGTTTTTTAAATTTGTCGGTGATGCTTCTCAGCATGTAATTTACAATCAGTGCGACAATTTTGACCAAGTTTTCGTTTGCCCCTCATTAGCCTCATTGTGCCGGATGTCTTGGACAATTTACCTGTACTTTTTATAAGTAGTAGCCCACAATCTTGAACAATATAACTGCATAATTGCAGAGCTCATCTTCTTTTGAAATTGGGAAACCTTCTTTGCCCACTCAAGTTCTTAAATGTTGGAAGGTAACGAACGTAACGAACGTAATATCTATTAACTATATGCATTAGGTATTAAACCCATTTTGCACACAAAAATTGTTCTGTAAAAATAAAACCAAAATAATTTCGAATCAGATGCTCATATAGTCAGTCTGTCATTCGATTTTTAAGTATAATTACTTTAAATGGAAAAGTTGTTGTGCTTAATCGGTTTCCAATTAAAGCATTCAATCAACATCAATTTCATAACATTATCAAAACAGCAGAACATCGCTTGACTAGAACTTCCTTACTGTTTATATACACCTATTGTATGATATAAATAAACAAAATAGTAAATAAGGGCGAACAAAAATAGTAAAAATACATCTAAGCTTCCTTCACTACATACAAAAGTTGTTTTATCTTATCTCAAATGAGGGCATAGTGCTAGGGTATCTACTCCTTTTTTTTTGGTTCTTCAGGCATTGTTTTGATGGTACCACAAATTGTATCCTTTCAACTTTTTGGCAGCAAACGACATTGACAGCAGCTCAAACGACAGAGCGGCTGCGAGAGGATATATTTTATATAATTTTATGGCACGAAGTGCAAAGTTTACAAACTACACAGAGATAGAGTGCGAGAGAGAGAGAGAGAGACAGAGTCCTAGGGAGGGACAAAGTACACAAAACAATACGAATAAAACTTGAGCCATAAAATGCGAGAATTATTGAGTCTGTCGCAAATAGCAAAACTTTTGATTCTCTTAGAAAATCTCTTAATAATCCTTTCATCTAGAAAGTGTCCCAATTTTAGCAAAGAGCAATCAACTTCATTTGTGTGCTGTGTTTATATTGCCAAAGGCGAAATTTCTAAAGAACTCCCTTTGGACTTGCACTAGAAATACTCTTCCATAATAATAACGTATATGAAAAAGACTTTAATTAATAAGATTCTTCTTACAAAAGAATATAATTGTTTAGTTTTTGAAGTTCTTAGTCCTTTTTTTGTTGAAAATTTAATACTTTTCATAAGTCTAACCTTAATTATATATGAAAATTTACACAAATTGCTAAACATGTGAAAAACTCTTGGGCTTTCCGAATCGTAAACCAAACAACAAACGCTGCCAGCCATATAATAAAGTGAATTGACAGATATGCAGACATCTTCGTCATCTTCAAGCAAACGGAACTAATTGGGTAGCTTAGTTGACAGCAGCTAAAATAGCGGAATAATGCCCATAACTTAATTTAAGGAGCGTGGATCACACACATATCACATGTTGAACGTCATTCATCTTCTACCATTTGCCAAAAATATTTAAACTAATTAATGTTCGTTTTATTTATTTATTTTTTTTTTGCGTGCCTACTTTTATTACTATTTTTTATTATTTAGTAATCAGCGAACCGGAAAATTCTCTGACTAATCCCTTCTAGATGTTTACTTTTCTATCTAAGACGTTGGCTACGCACGTGTATATATGCATATGTATATGTACATATATGTATAGGAATGTGTAGGCATAGTTTGCCAAAAGCTTTACAGTGTTTTTTATTTTTTGTTCTATTCTGCCAAATATAAATACGATGCCTGTAGTCGGGACTGCTCGACTACGAGGTCCCCTGAACCGTGCATAGAGCTAATAATCCAATATTTCTATTCTTCTTTGGATTGCACCATTTAATAAGTTCTCTTGGTTAAAGCATTAGAACGATATAGTATCAAGCTTCTAGTATTTGAAATAACTTTTATTTTATTTATTGGAAGTAAACGTATTCCATTTACGATTAATTGATTTCAATTATCGATTGTTATCGATAAAATAGGAAAAGATAAACTCATACTGTGTTACATTAGAAGAATAAAGAAAAAATATATATTATGGGAAGAACTGTTATCACAATTATTATATTAAAAGTACATACATTTTAATTTATATATTTATTTGAAAAGATGTATTGACAAAGCGTGAATCAACTAAAATAATATTTATATATATATTTTTCCAAAAATAAAATACATGCAATAGACAGATATATTGTCAATAGACAGATATATTGTGTTTACTTATAATAGATTTGTTACATGAAAGTACATATATTTTGTAGTTTAGGTAAATTATGCACGCTGTAATCCATTTCAGTTTCTTATAACTTTAAAATGTATGAAAAATCCAATTAGAGGGCTCTCAAATGTGTCGAACGCGTTTAGTTCATGTTTGAAATAGTTCGACTATTAGTTTTCTCAAAGATCGTATTTTAATCATATTGAAAGTGAGCTGCTGCAAAATGGATCATTTAAAAATTGTATTTTTCTGTGCCTGTGTATTTATCGTAAGTTTCGAAATATTTAAATTGGACCAAATCTTAAATAAAAAACAATAATAACCTTTAGAACTATCCAACAAACGCCAATGCATTCCATCACCTTAATGTTGTGGAATATACACGAAACCTAACAGCAAAATTCTTTGTACATTTTTCAAAAAATTTACTTGAGACTAGGAACGCTATCTATAGATGTACTCAGTCGCGTGATATGTTTGAGCCAATTATCAAGAGACTTAATGTTATTATAGATAGTTCAGTAAAAGTTGCACAAGACTGTCGCCATTGGAGGAGCTTAGGTTGTAGCGAAGAAGCAAGATCGATAATGGAGAATATTAATGCGCTGGTTATCGATGGCATATTTGAGACACTTGAATTTACACACCCTAGCCCCTGCGTGGAGCAAGTGTTGCAAATGTTGAGAATAACATACAATAATACCAGATTGATTTTTAAAAAAATCTTCGAGGATGCGGAGGGGGAATGACTTGAAGCACTCCATTTATTATAATATATTATTTTAATTCAATAAAATGTTGCAAACCAAATTGAATGGAGTTGGATTTGTTATTATTTTCAATGAGTAGAGGACTGGCTGAAGAGTATTATAGAGTATTATGGTATTATTACGAAAACTAAAAGCTTGCGAATTGAATCCATGACAAAAAGGACCAGACCGAATTGAAGCGAAACTTCTGAGTTATGGAAATTCCTGTCAGGCACATAAAAGTGATTTCTACTTAACAAATATCTGGAGCTGTTACTTGCATAACCTGAGCTGAAGGGGATGTGGGGGTTGTATGGGGTTGACTGATTTTCCCTACCCATTGAGTGGGCGCGTAATTAAATTCTTGGCAAGGCTTTGGGAGACAGGGGACCCAAATGCTTCGCTGTGCGTGCCAGTAATGACCGGGCGGTCACTGCCACCCACCAAATTTATCAAGTAGTCAAATATTTGCTCTAATTAGTAAAATTGGACACGTTCTGGGGTATGGGGCAGCTGCGGGTGACACAGCTCTACGAGTTGCCCGAGCTGCAGTGTTGACTGATTGCCTCTTCGAAAAATCGTTTGTTGTCTTCGATTTGGGGCCGCTCATTAAATGCTGCTGGTCGGCCCAATGACAATTTCCCCGGGCCAATAACTTGCCTAAGACAGTAAATGCCAATTGCGTGCCACGAAATTACACTTCCACAATTGTTTGCCTGGCGCATTGTTTAAAGCGATTAACGTGTAATATCTTGTTGATTGATAATTGTCTTCGCATGCAGATTAAGTAATTTGGTAACAAAAGCTTCGGTCCTTTCGTGTTCACAATTAGCCAATACCCGACAATTTAAATATTTCGAGAAGGTATTAAGATATAGCATGACATAGCTGAAATATTTATTAACCACTCTACAAATGAATTGTATATAGTACATATGTATACATATATATATTGTGTGTGTTGTCTGATTCCCATTGAATTTACTATCAAGAACTATTGAGAGGCGTTTCAGATCCCATAAAATATATTAATACATATACATATTCTTGATCAGCATGACGATCTGAGCTGATCTGTATATATGTATACCATAGCCAATACGAGCTAATAATAACAATAATAATAACCAATAACACAGGTTATTTCTTATTAGCAATACTAATCGAAGGCTTGTTATTGTTTTCTAAACGTAGGTTTAACGACAAAAAAACCCGTAGATTGCAAATGAAATGCGTAGATTTATTTATTTATTTATTTTATATGTGGGAAAATTCCAATTACAAGCTTCTCAATTGTATCGAATGCGTTTAGTTTAGTGTTTGGCAACATTCGAACATTAGTTTTCTCGTAGATCGTAAGTCGTATTGACAGCGAGCGACTGTAAAATGTTAAAGTGTCATTTATTGCTATTTGTTCTATCTTTTTTCTGCCTCAGCGTCTTTAATGTAAGTTGGAAAATATACAACTCTGTTCACTTCGCAATTACAAATATAAGAAACACTTGTAGGTTCTTGCACGAAGTGAATTATTTGAATTCTCTGAAGAATATGCTGTTGCTAGTATGACACGGTTAACAGTGAACTTCTTTAAGACTTATAAGAATGTGTTACGAATATTGGATTCAGCCATTCGACGTTGTCAAGGAAATAGTTATAAGTTAGATATGGTTGTAAACAAAATACGAAAGAAACTACTACCCGAAAACAGAAAGCTAATGAAAAGATGTTGGGTGCCAGCAAGATGCTATATGTCCTATAAGTTTATGGTGAAGATCATCCACGTTAAAACCGTTGAAATCCTATTGGATTCAGTTGGCATTGATGATGTGAATGACTGTGAACAACCATATGTGAGAAAACTAACATTTATCCTGAATCGATCAAGAAAGATTTTAGAAAAGTTTTTGATATAATTTCTTCCATCATTTTAAATGTCTTGCAACCAATGAAATTGGGTTAAATATATTAAATATTTTTTAAAATTACCTTGTGAATAAATTGATTTCTGTGCATTTCCCTAAAACTGATTTTGGGTTATAATGTCTGTGTATATAACAGGTTAAAGTTTGTATAAATGACCACATATGTATATACATAAATATACTATATATTTTAATAAAAGCTTAATTGTTTATTCCTGTGTATCATAGTAAACTTTAATCGCTATTTTTTTTTACGCATTGTACTTTCTTTTTATCGATTATTTCTAGCTTAAATAATACGACAAAAGGTGGGATTCCTGTAGTGAATATATAGATTTTTGACATGCATCAGGCTCATTTTAATGTATGAGAAACCCAATTACATGGTTTACAAATGTAACGAATACATTTAGTTTAGCTTAGTGTTTGATAACATTCGAACATTAGTTTTCTCGAGCGACTGTAAAATGTTAAAGTATCATTTATTGCTATTTGTTCTTTCTTTTTTCTGCCTCAGCGTCTTTAATGTAAGTTGCCAAATATTTGAATCAGTTCAATTTGCAAGTACAAATATAATAAAAACCCTTTTAGGTTCTTTCACAAAATGAATTAAATGAATTCTCTGCAGACTTTTCTGTCGCCAATATGACACAGTTAACAGTGAACTTCTTTAAGACTTATAAGAATGTCTTACACATATTGGATTCAGCCATTCAAAATTGTAAAGGAAATAGTGAGAAGTTAAATGTGGTTATGAACAAAATACGAAAGAAGCTACTACCCGAAAACAAAAAGCTAATCAAAAATTGTAAGGTGCCATCAAAATGCAGCTGGACCGATAAGTTTATGATGAAGATCATTCATCTAAGAACCATTGAAATCCTATTGGATTCAGTTGGCGTTGATGATGTGAATAAATGCGAAAATGATAATGTGGAGAAACTTACAAGGGTCCTGAATCGATCAAGAAAGATTTTAGACAAATTTTTGACTGCTGAAACTTTTTAATGTCTTGCAAACAATTAAATCGAGTTAAATATATAAAATGTTTTTTAAAATTACTGTGTGAATAAATTGATTTATGTGCAATTACCTGAGACTGATTTTGGGGTATAATGTCTATGTATTGTGGGGAGCCTTCAGGATGCAGCTGGACCGAGAGACTTATGATGAAGATCGTCCACATTATGGCCATCGAAATCTTTCAAGAAAAATATATTAGCTCACAAAGTTATTTAAATAGTTAGTAACTAATTTAAAGGATTAATCGGACTTTACTTGTTTGAACATAATCTTTAAGAGCACTAGGAGAGAGAGAGCGTCTGCTTTTTAAGCAAAGTGCCAGATATTAAGTAAATCAACAAATCACATGGGGCATTGTGACCCAACAAATAACCGTTGACCTAACCCATTCACAACAAAGAAGAACAGTTAACTGTGTGTGTATGTGTGTGTGTGTGCGAGAGCAGTTTTCCAATAGTCCAATAGGGAATGCCAAAGATATACATATACTTCAATAATTCATTTGAATCATGATAAATGCCCGGATTTGACTCTGACATTTGCAAAATATACTGAGGTCAGCATACACACACACACCAACACGCACACACATTTAGCAAACTGGCAATCCTTTCATACAGATTGCGATTCTGCTTACGTGTTGACTTGGCCAACAAATTGTTGGCTCTCTACTATCCTGTGCAGCTTAATGTTGCATGTATGATATACTTATTACGGCCAGTTGGCATGACCAACAGTTGGCCAAGTGCGTACAATGCTGATTCAGTTTGTGATTCGATTGCGATTCGTTTGTATAGAAATTGAATTAATTATAATAATATATATAATATATAATAATATATATACATATATATAATAATATTAACAATAATAAATAACAATAATAAGTATTAAACAAATTGCAAATATAAACATAAAGTAAATCTTCATTTTAATTTTCAGAAACAGTTTCAAATACGTTTTCTTATCAGTTCCTTATTAATATATGTATTCTATGAAGTAATTTTTAATTATATGTACTTAGCGTAGCGGATGTAATTAAAAGCACGAGAAAGCACATTATAGATCAAATATATACATATATTTATGTATATATAATAAATATTCTTGCACTCTACTTATTCGTATAGTCGTGAAACACATCCATGAAGAAACTATTTGCTCTAATTATTCTTGCTGTGGGCCGGCACTGTGTTACGTGCTTGACGTTGGAAGTCCCTACTGGCTTTACCACTTCACTAATAATGAGCTTCATGCAGCCCAATGTATACAGTTGTTTTCAGAACTCTGTGAAGCCTCTAGGAGAATCAGTGACTGTATTTCGTGAACGTGCGAACAACTGCAAAGGTGACATCAATGACCAAGTGACGAAATATTTGATACGATTTGTCCAGGCTATTGAGAAAACTAAGATAAAATGCCCTCATATTCAGCAACATTGCGCAGCCATTATGTTAACAAATGCGCTCACAATCATCGAAATGGGCACCGAAGTAGTCGAAGCAGCTCTTAATGGAAAATTCAACTTTAAAATACCATTGCTACTTTGCGCCTATCGGGAAATAAAGAGTTTTTTTCCTCTATATGCTGATCTAATGCAAACAATGATCGGTTGTATAAAAATAGACGACGAGTTATTTTAAAAAATAATTAAAATGTATAAATAAATCGTAAATTACTTAAGTTTGTCTTATTACTTTTATATTATCTGATGCAAAGATCATATACATATTCATATATTTATTTTGGCTTTTGAGATATTCCGAAACCTTCACGTATGATTATCACATGATAAACATTATATATATTAGAACGTCTTGAACGTCTGTCTGTATATAAGAAGAATGGAATTACATCTTGTCACGACTAACTCCGTGCTACTTGTTACAGACTTCTAATCATTCTTTATTCAGTAGTGAATATGAATAATGGGATATATAATGTAATTCAACCACATCTAATTCCAATTTTTATACCCTGAACCCATTGCAAATGGGATATCAGGGTATAATGGTTTTGTTAAAAGTATGTAACAGGCAGAAGGAGGCGTGGCAGACCACACAAAGTATATATATTCTTGATCAGGGCGACGATTCAGCACTATTCCTCTGTCTATTTCATCTAAGTATTCGCTTTACGTATTTCGAAGTATTTCTTCTAAACATTTTCTTTAAGTATTTTTTTCCAAGTATTTCCGCTTAGTATTCCCTTTTTCTTCTAAGTATTTCCTCTACTTATTTCCTTTACGTAATTCCTCAACGTATTTCCTTTACGTAATTCCTTTACGTAGTTACTCTACGTCTTTAATGCTTATAATTCACACACTCTACTTCACTTTGTTGCGCTGGCCCCCACCAGGCCTGGACGACTGAAGACTGACTGAAGAAATGCTGCAGCTGCTGCCCTTTATATAGCGACACTTTTACTCAAGCACTGTCTCTCCCAGTTGCAGTTGACCTTCAAGTGAGCAATTGGAACGCTCTCTGCTGCTGTGAGCATTCTAGCTTCGCTTTACCCAAATACAAATACTAAATGAGAGCTGCTGCATACAAATAGACAACTTTAATGATCTTCTGCACTTCTTCTCTCCTTGCATTTACTTTTACTCAAGTACTGTACGCATAAGTGCCTATGTGTGTCTACGCGAAGAATATCAGTTATCCCAAGAGTTCAGGGGATTTCCTAGTCGAGCAGCCTTGACTAGAGCTTTCTTACTTGTTTATTTTATTTTAGGGTTGCGGATGTAATTAAATGCACGAGAAAGCATATTAAAGATCAAATATAAAAGTTTATATAATAAATATTCTTGCATTTGTATAGTCGTGAAACACATCCATGAAGAAACTATTTGCTCTAATTATTCTTGCTGTGGGCCTGCACTGTGTTACGTGCTTGACGTTGGAGCTCCCGACTGGCTTTATAAGTTCAGTTATAATGAGCTATACGCAGCCCAAGGTGTACAGTTGTATTCAGAACTCTGTGAAGCCTCTAGGAAAATCATTGACTGTATTTCGTGAACGTACGAACAACTGCAAAGGTGACATCAATGACAAAGTGACGAAATATTTGATACGATTGGCCCAGGCCATTGAAAATACTAAGATAAAATGCACTCATAATCAGCAGTGCGCACCCGTTGTGTTAATAAATGTGCGCATAATCATCGAAACGGGCGCCAATTTAATCGAACTAGCTCTTAATGGACATTTCAACTTTAAAATACCATATATAGTTTGTGCCTATCGGGAAATAAAGAGCTTATTTCCTCTATATGCTGATCTAATACAAACATTAATCGGTTGTGTACAAATAAATGACGCGGTATTTTAAAAAATAATTAAAATGTATAAATAAATCGAAAATTACTTAAGTTTGTCTTATTACTTTTATATTATTTGATGCAAAGATCATATATGTACATATTCATATATTTATTTTGGCTTTTGTGATATTCCGAATCCTTCTCGTATGATTATCACACGATAAACATTATATATATTAGATCTTGAACGTCTGTCTGTATATAAGAAGCATGGAATTACTAGAGTTTTAGGTCTACGCCGTATTCTGGGTATCGACTAACTCAGTGCTATTTGTTACAGATTTCTAATCTAATGCAATTCACTTTCAACCACATCTAATTTGAATTTTTCCATATCTAACTAGTTTAAAATTATGATATTTGTTCTTTAGCATTGTATTAAACAATTGCTGTAACTTGCGATCATTAAAATTCTGACCTCGCGTAGAAATGGTTGGGAAGCTTGTATTGCTGGTTTTGTGTGCTGCAACATTGCTCTTGGTAGTTCGTGTAGATGGCTCGCCAAAAGTGCATATAAAACCAAGATTTGAATTTCCTGAGTTTCTTATACCTGAAGTTACGTTACAGATAGGTCTAATAAAGCACGTAAATTTGTTCAAATTATTGAAGGGAAAGAAGAGGTTTAGGTCCTCAGGCTGTCATAGGATGATGGCCGATGTCCTAGTACAAAGAGCAGACGAATTTCTAACCAAAATGCAGACCTGTCCAAAAACGCCGGTAGGACGATTTGATTTTGTCATCATACAGAAACCAGCCACGGAAATTAAGCAAAAACTGTCGAAAATCCATGAAAACATAGAAAAGATGGTGGTGATATATCATGAAGTCAACAAATTAGTAATTGATATAACGAAAAATATATTATTTTTAAATGCGAACATAGCGGATAAATGTAAATTACCGAGTGCCCGAGGTTTACTAGGATCAGCGTTAACATTTGTAACCGATTTAATGTATTGCGCAGCAATAAACAATAATTCAATATAATTTAATATCGACTTTTATTTATTTATTTATTATTTTTTTTTTTTTTTGATAATATAATAAAATTCTTTGCTTTCTGTAATTAATGTTTAAAGCTGTATAATTCTGATCAAAAATAGTTTAACATTTATTTTTAAATTATAAATTTTTTCATTTTTTAGCCCAAAAATTTGTTTTTAAATATGGTTAAATATGTGCAAACGGCCACATCGCCGCTTATCTGAAGTGACAAGGTAAATATCTCAATAACTGTGTTTCGTTTGCATCGGCTAAATTGTTTGATGTCCTTCCAGAACAGATGATGCATTATTTTAATATTTACATAAATTAAAACGGCAAGCGCCGCCAATGTAGGTCCAAAACAGAGAAAACCTAACTTATTTAATTTACATATTTTCTTAAGTTTGAAAATTTGTTTCATTATTTTTTTAACCTCATCACTGAGATAGTCTTCTGTACTGCGGAAAGATTGATCCTCTTTACTCGAGCATGACTTTAAAACATCTAGCAAGTCCAGAGATTTTTCATATTGTTGCTCTACGATATCAGAGAAGCAGCCTCCCCCACCTCCGCCGATAAAGTCCAGCAATATATTGGCCATCTCGTTCAAAAGGGGCTCTTCTATACTTTGTGCTGGGGGCTCAGTTGGTCTCTTCCAAAATTTCGTTGTTCCGGTGTTCTTTTCAATACTTGCGTAAGCATCATAGAATGATTTTGTAAAAATTATCATAGGTATTGTTTTATCATCAGAACTGCCATTAGTAACAGTTGTATCATCTACATCAGTCGTATCAGTTGGTTCACTAGAACTGGAATCACTTGTTTCACCTGTATCATCAGTTGGAAAAGATATATCAGGTGTAGTAAAGCCAATACATTCAGCCAATTCTCCCAAGGGACTGTAGATGCAAAGAAATTTGATATAAATACAAGATTGGTTGAGTTTTTATTTACTTACAACTTTCTACAGGATTTCGGAATTAGTTTATAGATTTTGCTCTTTTTCTTTTTCTTCTTTGTTGTTGTTGGTGTGGTTGTAGTTGTTGTTGTCGTTGTTGTTGTCGTCGTTGTTGTTGTTGTTGTTGTGGTTGTTCGTCGTGTTCTTTCTCGTGTTGATCGTCGTGTTGTTGTTCGTGTTGTTCGACGTGTTGTTTTTCTGTTTGGTTTTGGTCTTGGTCTTGGTCTAAATCTTCTTGGTTGAAAAAGTGTTTCAGAAGGAAAGCTGTCAGCAGCGAATTCGGCTGCATCGGAATGGATTAGATTGAGAGGACGACTTTGAGGATGATATTGCTTGACATTAGTCAATTCCGAATTTAGAGCCCTTTTAGTATGAGTTTCGGTTGTAACAATTGCAAAAAGTACTACTACAAATAAAACTTTCATGTTCAAAGATACTTTATTCTAACTGGCAAAAAGGAGCAAAAACTTGTTTTTATAGCTCCTGAGGCATACGCTATCAGATTTGGATTCGGCTTAATTCGGATTAGATATGGTTACGTGTGCTATATGAATAACGGTTAGACAAGCATATTCAATTGATTTAACAGCCACATTTAAATTCTGGAACTACAATAATATTATTATTTTTATTATTATTGTTTCCTGTTCGCTGGTAGTATTTGAAATACATATGTAAAATATTGATTCTAGTATATACAGTCGGTAATTAACTAATTTTTTGTATGTATAACACCTGAGAAAACGAAACCCAACTTAATTAGAAACTCTAGCATTTTTTCTTACGTCTGCAATTCGCTATGCAAAGTTACATAAGTATAACAAATTTCGATACATTAAATAGTACAGCTAACATCGGGCTTGTGCGACAGTCTTAAAGAAACGTCTATTGAAAGCTCCAGAATTGAATCTAAATGGCTTTCTTGGTTCTATTTGTTCTGGTATTACTAAGTGCTCACTGCGATGCAAAAGGAAAATCATTAGCAATTAATGGCGAATTTTTCGTAAAACTTTTGATAGCCATATTTAAGTTTAAGATATTCGTGTGCCTGGTACTCGCAATTTCGCACCTATTTAAATATATTGGACAAGCATTATATGAATTTATTAAGTGCGTATATGAAAACAGCCCACTTGGCCAACTAATCGCAGGAATAAAGGAATGTATTGGTGTTATGGTGCAGAAACGTGGCGAAATATTGACTTTAATAATTATGAAGCTTTTCGCTCTCATTAAGCTGATCGTGTTGATAATAGCGCTAGTAATACAATGTTTAACATTTATGAAAACCTTAATAGATCTGTTAATCCAATGTATTTGGGCAGCTGTTAAGGTATTACTTTTTCCAGGTGTTGAGAGTTGTTGGATATTTGTAAAATGCATAATGGATTCATAAATGTAATGAAACTTTTTAATTGAACATGTAGTTTTATTTCTTACTAGTTCTCTAATAGTTCTGGTTTCTCAGAGTATGAAACCAAGAGGCATACATAGCATGAAAAGCGCCCGTAAGATGTATGGGAATATTTTAAGAAATTAAATATATATTTATAAAGGTATTTATCTTCTTTTGGTTGCCATAAGCGCGGCAAATGGCCACGGACTATCTGAAAATTGCAGGTATGCTCAACGTGAAAGGACACAGGTGATGGCTGCAGGTTTAGCGCGCTTCTGTAACCGTGGGAAACTCTAGAGCCAAATCGGACCCTAACTCTGGCATGTGCAGAAAATCCATCATAATACTGACAATACCTAACTATATATAGAAAATGCGAAGCGTTTCTCAAACAATGCAAACTGGGCCTTGGTTCAGAGTTTAGGGCACAGCTCACAGCTCACAGGTCCCAGGTCGCCGGTCGCCGTTGACATGGGTCTCATGTGGCAGCAATTTGGCCTCGCGCTACCTGGCCGCAGGTTGCCAGCGTATCGACTAGTCATTTGCTCTCCAGTTAGTCAGCCATGCGTACGTATGCCTATATACAGTTAAAGATAGCGCATTTACCTCAGAAATCTTATTTCCCAATACCGTTGCTATTCATCTGCTCGCTCGCTATTTAAATCCTAAAAAATGTGAAGTCTTAATCCTTATAAGCGGGATCCCGCTGTTTGAGGTGTTTTAAGGTGCCTTCGAAACGAATCTATTTATTGTTCATACTTTAGAATTCACAAAGCTCAGTGCTTCATTTATTTCTGATCGTTTCCCTAGCTACGCCAACAACGCTACACATTAAAAATTTCAAGAATATAATAAAAAAAAATATATATAATAAAAAAAAAAATATAATAAAAAAAATATATATAAAAAAAATATTTAAAAAAATATATAAAAAAAAAATATTTAAAAAAATATTTAAAAAAAAATATATAAAAAATATAAAAAAAATATTAAAAAAATATTAAAAAAAAAAATATTTAAACAAAAAATATTTAAAAAAATATATAAAAAAAAAAATTAAAATGATAATAAAATTAAAAAAAATATTAAAATAAAATAAATAAAAAGTAGATTATACTTTTATCTCTTCATAGTCAAACTTGTTTTCTGAATTTTACTAAATATTTGCAATAAATAAAATAATATTATTTAATAGAAATTTTTATATATACATATATATATATATTTATTTAAGCGTTGAACCCATACAATGCCAAAACAGTTAGAAAATTATAAACAGAACCTAACCTTCTTCTGATAATCAATAGAACTAACTGCAAATTGTTTATGATTAGCAAAGTTCAAGCATTGAGCACTTATGATTCTTTTCTGTAATCAGCAGGCCTTGCAAACTTACTCTTTTCTTTCCTTGCATTTATACATTCATGTATATATACATAGACATTATACAATTTGTTATATTTAATTTTTTGTTGAATTATCGCATCGTTTTGGAATAACCGCATAACATGAAAATCTTGCCAAACTCTTTGTGCTTAGCTGCCTTGTTGGTAGCCTGCGGCGTTGCTGGCGAACTGCAGCATTGCGTGTGGACCGAGAATCCAAGGAACGAGAAATTTATATTGGATGAGAGCTCGTGGGATCTGACGCTCGAGGGCGAATGGATGATCGGCTTCTGTGTGCCGCTCATAATGGCCTGCATTAGGTTTGAGCGTGTGTGGAGCAAGTTTGCTCACGAGAAGCAGCTGGAGAAGAGCGACATGATTGTGGCCAGCATGAAGCTGGAGTATTCGGAAACTGTGATCAGGCGCTTCTCTCTGCATGAGTTGCCCACAATATTGCATGTCAAGGATGGCGTATTCCGGAAGCTGCCCATAGGCCATAGCGTTCAGGAGCTGCACGAGCTGGCCAAGTTCAAGTGGCAGGAAGTAGAGCCAATGCCATTCTGGCAGCATCCAAATAGCCTGCTCACACGATCCCACGTACTCTACTTACAAGCCATAGAAGAGCTCTACCGAACGTCCTGGTTGGATATTAACTACGATCATGCCACTTGGCTTGTGCGCATTGGCCTAATCCTAATCTTGGGCTTGATTTTGACAATTTTGTGCAGCATTTACAGTTGGTTATATGACAGACGCAAGCCGACAAAATGCGTAAAAAAATCGAAGCAGCTGGTTGAGGATCATTCTGCCAGGAAACAGAAGGGATCATCAAGACAAGTTAGCTTCTTCTATCTGCAATAAAATGATTCTCAACTTTCCATCTGATCCACAGAAAATTGTCCTAGATTGAGCCTTCGATATTTTGCTGTTCGTGCTGTTTATTTAATAACTGTAATATCATTTCAAGCACTGGACCCAAAATCGTCATCTAAATGTTATTTGCTCTCTTCGAATTGATTATTTGTTCAGTCTTTCCACAAGGCGCCGTCTCGTCGTCGTCGTCGTCGGGTTAAAATAAAATATATATAATAAATATAAAAGAAAACTTTCGCAAGAAAATGTTCGTCAATTTGGCAAATGGATAAGAGTTGACTGTGGCTTTGCTTTATTTAGCGTTAAGTTCATATTCACGCTACATAAACGCTCTGGTTGATCAAATAGAATTAAATGAGCGAGGGGGGTCGAGTCTTGATAAACATTTCAATGAATAGTATCTGAATTAAACTACATATTTATATATCTATATATATTTATACATATATCAAAGGCTTATGTGTATGCAGTTTCTCATCAAATAAAATGGTTTTTAAGCTCCATATTTACTTATGATTTCAGCTTCAGTTTGTAACTGAAAATGAAGACCAATTGGTCTTTAGTTTGGTCTTTAGTTTCTGTTATGTTTACGTTTAATTGTCATAGATTAACAGCTATTTTAACCTGCATATCTTCGAGCCTATCATAGTAGATTCGAATAGATTTCATTGTAAAGAGAAGGCAGCAAAAACTGTTTTATACAGACACAAATTTTCTGGCCTTTTTTTCTGGCGCTTCATAAATTCTTATATAACAATATGGAATTTCATATTCAGCTGTTCACAAAGTTTTATAATTGCAGTTAGTATAAATTGAAATCATTTATAATTTTGTTTTTTCCACTCATTTCTGGTGGAGTGAAAATAAAATTCCATGGAAAACCACAAAATTGTTGAAGTTTGCATTTCGCATTTGGTATTTTCATAAATGAAGGCGTGGGGCAGCAAAGTTACAACTAGACAGAACTTGGTGCATAAATTTGTAATTCAAAACGGTTGAAACAACATGATGATGATGATGATGATGAGAATAACAATTGGCATAAGAATGGCAATGATAATAATGATGGCTATGATGGAAATGTTACGATTGAAATTTACAAGAATGCTTTTAAATTGCAATGCATTATTCATGCAACGAGGCGAGACAATTCAACTCACACAAAAAGTGTAAATCACTTGAGCTAAATGAAGAATGAATGGTATATGCTCTATAGTAGCTAAAAATACAATGAGTAACTGATAAAGAGTGATGGAGAGAGAGAGAGCGTGAGCCCAATTTCCAGTCAGAGTCACTTTTCATGTAAAACTTGAGATATCTTTATATACTTTATTTATTTAATATTTTCATATTTTTATCAATGCTTCACTAACAATGGCATTTTTCAATGGTAGCAAATTTATTTATTTGGCAGGCAAATATATATGTATATATATACATTTTAATGGCTGCGGGGCCAGCTGCTGGCAAATGGGTCCATTTGTCTTGCCCGTATCGATTTAAGGACTTACAACTTTGAGCTGTTCCTGAATTGACTCTGTCCTGTCTGTCCTGTTCTGGACGCACAAACGATTACCCAATTTCACGTGTTTAGATTGTAGTACCCATACCCAACAAACAAAAGGGTTGATCCGCTCTATTTGTGCTTTTCCCTTTTTTCCCCCCTTTTCGTTTTTTGTTTTTTGTTTTTCGTTGTTTTGCGATTTGCGCATTTTGATTGATTGCTGCCAGTTACAGCGCACAAATTGAATGACCAACTGCTGCTCAAAACAGGCCCAGTCAAAAATGATAAATAGACCAAATGACCCATTTAACTGTTGCGTCTGTTACGTCTTCGTACTGTCCGTAGTCCCGGGTCCTTGGCACTTGGCTCTTGGTTTTGCGGCCCCTTATCTAGTACGCTTTTTGCCAGCTACTCGTAATTGAGTTTCCCTGATTGCCTTTGGGGCTTTGGTCAAAATGTTTAAATAGGCTTTAGTCAAATTAGAAAACGTCAGCCGGTTTGTTTAGAATAATATTTATATACATATTTATATTATATACATTTTTGTATATTACGAATTCCAAAGAAAACTCATGATTTGCACTACAATTAAAGACTATTTAATGCACTTCGATAGAAATATTTAGAAATTCCCTAAAAAAATGCCCATGATTAACAATGTCTCATATTTCAATTGCCAATTAACTGTTTCAATTGTCGCCTGCCTGCGGAAAAGCCGCAATTATTGTAGCAAACACATCTTTGGGCATGACAACACTCGCCGGGGTTCCGTTCGAGGGATCCTAAGCAACTCTACCCAGGCATCCATCCATCAGCCAGGCTACATACATATATAATATATATATATACTTATATATAAATGCAGCAAACTGTTACTTTTCCATTCAATTATTTTCGTTTTTTTTTGTTGCGCTCTCTAAAGCCTTTGAGGACCTCTACTTTGCAGAACCATTGTTGCCTTTTATAAAAGGCACCGAGGGTAGGCGGTGTTCAATGCTTACAACTTATTTTTTCGTATGCCCGAACGACGAAGGACAGCAATTATAGGGCCATAGAGAGCCATAGAGAGCTATAGAGAGTGAGAGTGCGAGGGAGAGAATGAGCGAAGGCAGAGTGAAAGGGTTCTACGGGCATTAGCCGGCTTTATAGCGCACACACCATTAGCGAAATGTCAGGAAACAGAAAGAGAGGCAAAGAAATGGCACGAGAGAGTGTGAGAGAGAAAGGGCACATAGAAACACATACAGAAGCAGACAGTAGAAGCGAGGGCCACCTTTGTTTGTTGGCCGTTTGCCGGTGGGAAGGCAGGCAGGCCAACAACCAACAATCGAGAAACAGGAAACTGGGAAAGGTTTCTGGTTCGAGTCGGTTTCAGTCCCGCCCAGCACTTCCGTGCTGCTGATAGCAAAGACTTTTAGCTGAAATGTCAATTGGGTAAAAATGTGCGTATTTTGCAAACAGAGCACAAATACTTATGTAACACACACACACACACACACAGTAGCACATGTGCTTACTTACACATGTCTAGGTCAAACGGAAAAAAGGAAATGGGGTAGCAAAAAGAACAAAATAATAATAATAATAATAGAGGGAAAAGCAAAAAAGAAAAAGAAATGGAAAGCTTTTGCCCAAATGAACCGGGAACCGGCAACTGAGTTCCTTTGCGGATGGGGCGGATTTTTCGTAATGGTTAGGATAACTCCAGATAGCCGGCTAATAGAAATGCTTACATATTGACATCGAACTCTCGGGGGCATGATTCGATGATAACGCTGCTGCGACAGCTGCTATTACGATTGATATGCGATATTGCGGCCCAACATTGGCAAAAGCCTAATAGATAAGACTAATCGGACTTTGGCCGTGTAATTTGATTGATGCTTGCTCTGATCACTGATGACAATATCAGAAGCTTCGATAATATACGATAATGTGCTATGTATCAAGTAAGTACAACTAGCTTAAGCCCATATCTAACTGGGAATGTGTTTTATATATTTGGAAATGTAGAGTAAAGTTTATAGAGAGACTATACTTGAAAATAGAAATAAATAAATTAAGAAAAAACTAACAACATTTATTTAATACATTTAATTTTTACTACAAATGATAATCCTAATTAAAAACGAAATTATATGTGATTTTATATTTTAATTTAATTTTTAGATATTTCATTAAATTCCCATTTTAATATTTTATTATCTACCATTTCATAAAAAATGATTCTATATTTTTAATTAAATTTAAAATGCAAACAAACTTGTTTTAAATGCATTACTCAATAAATATTAAAATATTTAATATCTAAAGGTAAGTGAGTAAATCCAATAAATAAATAAAAGTTTCCATTTCAATATTTAATTATCTACCATTTCATTAAAAAAGATTCTCTATTTTTAACTAAATTAAAATCGATACAAAAGTGTTTTAAATGCATCTCTCAATAAATATTGAAATATTTAATATTTAAGAAGTAAGTGAGTAAATCGAATAAATTTTTAAAAATTTCCATTTTAATATTTACAATTTCATAAAAAAGGATTCTTTATTTTTAATTAAATTAAAATTTATACGAGCTAGTTTTAAATGCATCTCTCAATAAATATTTAAATATTTAATATCCAAAAGTAAGTAATTAAATCAGGGAGCGTAACGATTATAATTTTTATAGCAACAAATTGAATTAGAATAATTTTTGATAATTTAAAAAAATTATTTTTAATTATTAATTATTTTAATTATTAATTATTTTAATTATTAAAACTAATTTTTAAGATAAAAATCAAAAATAATTATTACAGAACAATTTTTATATAAAAATCAAATCATAGCTCCTATTTTAATTATTAAATAAATAAATAAATAAGAAAACATATGCTGCTCAACATTTTGGAGTTTTCAATTTGCCTTGCTCTCAGAAACCGTAATTTAATTAATAGTAAATTTTATGGCTTAGCCAACATACATACATACAAACACACATTCATAATACATGCGAAAGGAGTTTTTGCTCAGCCATACCTACTATATAATAGGAGTAGAGTATGCATGCATTTTCGGCTGGCTGAGCATCATCAAACTTGAAGCATTCTCCACTTGCTCTGACATCTGATGCAGATAACGGAATAAACTTTTGCAAGAGCACAGCGTGGAAGCTGCGTGAGGTTCAGGTTCACTTTCCTAGTGTTTACTCACAGACATACTTGGACTGCATATTTACTAGCACTACGACTTGTCCATTGTTATTGCCATTGTGTGTGTATGTGTGTGTGTGTGTGTGTGTGCGTCTAGGGTGTATGGCTATTTGCCCGAGGTTTTTGTCGGCTCTACATTGTTTGCTCGCATTGTTTCACATGGGCGAGGTGCACGTAGTTCACATAGTTCGTATTCTAGTCAGGGACTCCTCTCGATTCTTTGGCACTCATGCAAAACGCACAAAAGTGCGCACAGTGTCGTTCTATTGCTACTGCTACTGCTACTGCTACGACTCCTAATGCTATCCCGGTTCCGATTCCTACTGCTACTCCCACACCACAGCGCCCTTTTCCGTCACTTTTTTGCGCCTGACTCTCAACACAATGCGAGACATTGTTTGTATGGCTCGCATTGAGCTCTAGTTTTAAACACGTTTACAAAGAACTCTGCTCCGTTTCTCTTTTGAAATGTACACGCCGAAACAGTTTTTCTTTTGCCTCTGCCTCTACCTCTGCCTCTACCTCTGGTGTTTTTATTCCTCTATGCATTGTACAGCAGCAAAAGTGGACAGCAGCGGTGGCAACAAATATTGTTGTTGCACAGTCGAAATCCTTATCGAAATATGAACTACTCACAGTCCGTTTAAATTTGTGAAACTCTGCCAAAAGTTTGTCATCCATTTACGCAAGGTTTTTCATATCGTAGCTAAGGCACAGTATATCCATCTATATAAACTCCTCTACCTTGTTATTTCCAAGATTCGTTTAACATATATCACATAATTTAAAGAAACATAATCAAAAAATATAATAGAAATTCATAATCATCTGCAATTTCCATATATACAATATATAGACACAGATATATATTCTTGTGAATCTGACAATATGGTCGTCGTTGTTTTTGTATCATTTTGTAGCTGTAGCTGTAACTGTTGTTGGGCTTATACATTTTTGATGTGATTCATTTAACTTTTAATTGGCAATTAGTTTCAAGTTACGCAGCAAATTTGGCTCAAGTTTTTCAATTATTGATGTTTAAATTGCCGCTGCCAATTGCCCTCCCTCACCTCTCCCTTCCTTCCACAACATGCCACTTAGACCGCTCATCCTTAGCAGCGTGTTCGAGTTCCCATCGCTTTGAGCTATCCTTAGCGTTCAATTTTCGCCCATGTAACACCCGGAAGGGCGTCAATTAAAAAATTATATATCCAGCAACGTTTTCAAATGCATATTGCGAACGCTTGCTTGACTTTTCCACATTACCAACTTTACCTCGCCCAGCATTTGCTATTTAATATTCAAATTGTGCTCCCACCTTTGACATGGCATATGCCAATAATTACCAACACAAAGATACTTAGCTACACACACGCACACCTCTACATAGACGTTATTTGCATCACACGTTCCTTCGATTATATAACAAATTTGTTTGCCAATAATTCAACACATTGCAAATAAAATACATATATGTATATGTATGTCTAGTTGAGCCTTCGTTTGCAAAATTTTACTGTTATTAAACAAGTAAGAAAGCTCTAGTCGAGACTGCTCCACTAGGAAATCCCCTGAACCCTTCGGAGAACTGATATTTCAATAATTCTTCGCGTCTTTCAACATTTGAGAGAGACCGTACTTGAGTAAAAGTAAAAGCAAGGGGAGAAGAAGTGTGTGTGTATGTGTGTGTAGCAGGTAAAACGAAGCTAGAATGCTCACAGCGAAAGAAAGCTCGACTACAACGAGAGAGACAGTGCTTGAGTAAAAGTAAAAGCAAGGAGAGAAAAAGAGCAAAATATCATTTGAGTTGTCTATGTGTAGGCAGCAGCTCTCTTTCTGTATGTGTATGTGTAAAACGAAGCTAGAATGCTCACAGCAGCAGAGAACGTTCCCATTAGTCACTTGAAGCTCGACTGCAATGAGCGCTACCTGCCGTCGGGCTTCACATTTGAGAGAGACAGTGCTTGAGTAATAGTGGGCATATATAAAGCGCAGCAGACTTATAGTTGTAGTAGTAGAAGTAATGGTTATAGTAGTAGGATTTATAGTTATAGTAGTAGGACTTATAGTTATAGTAGTAAGACTTATAGTTATAGTAGTAGGACTTATAGTTATAGTAGTAAGACTTGTAGTTATAGTAGTAGAAGTAATGGTTATAGTAGTAGGACTTATAGTTATAGTAGTAAGACTTATAGTTGTAGTAGTAAGACCTATAGTTATAGTAGTAAGACTTATAGTTGTAGTAGTAAGACTTATTGTTATAGTAGTAAGACTTAAAGTTATAGTAGTAAGACTTATAGTTATAGTAGTAAGACTTATAGTTGTAGTAGTAAGTGCTCACTTGAATGTCAACTGCAACGAGCGCTACCTGCCGTCGGGCTCAACATTTGGGTGAGACTTTGCACTGCAGTGCTTGAGTAAAAGTAAAAGCAAGGAGAGAAAAAGAGCAAAAGATCATTTGAGTTGTCTATGTGTAGCCAGCAGCTCTCTTTCGGTATGTGTATGTGTAAAACGAAGCTAGAGTGCTCACAGCAGCAGAGAACGTTCCCATTGCTCACTGGAAGGTCAACTGCAACGAGCGCTACCTGCCGTCGGGCTTCACATTTGAGAGAGAGAGAGAGAGAGAGAGAGAGAGAGAGAGAGAGACAGTGCTTGAGTAAAAGTGGCTTTACGTATATAAAAGGCTGCAGCTGCAGCATTTCTTCAGTCGTCCAGGCCTGGTGGGGGTCAGCGCAACGAAGTGAAGGTGAGTGTGTGATCGATCAGCTTAGCATTAAAGACGTAGAGGAATTACGTAAATGAAATAAGTGGAAGAAATACTTAGAAGGAAGTGGAAATACTTGGAAGAAATATGTAGAGGGAATACTTAGAAGAAATAGACAGACGAATAGTACTAAATTGACTCAGCTCGTCATCCTGATCAAGAAAATATATTCTTTGTGGGGTCTGCTACGCCTTCTTCTGCCTGTTACATGTATTTCAACAAAACCATTATACCCTGATTTCCCATTGTAAATGGGTTCAGGGTATAAAAAAAAGAAAGACAGGTAGCATTTAATTAAATAAAATATTTTTCGAAATTTCATTTCAAGTGTTTGTTAATGGAGTTTTTATACACTTGCATAAATAACGTAAAAAATACAAATTATTGAGTTTTTTTTTATAAAATAAAATATTTGATGACTACTTCAATAAAATTCTACAAAATTACTACTCAGTAAAAACAATATTTAAAAAAATGTAAAACATTGTTGTAAAAAATCTACACATTTTTATGAGAAATATATTTATGTTTAAAGTTTTGTTAAGCTTTGCTTTAACGAATTCTTCTTCTTGTGTCTATATAAATTATTATAAATTATTGAGTAAGCTGGGTATGAATATTTATTTAAAATTAATATCGTTTCTTGTAATAAAATATAATAAAATGAAATGAAACTTAAACAATGTAAAATAAAATTTAGAAAATAAAATAAATAAAAATAAATAAAATAAATTAAAATATAAATAAAATAAATTTTAAAAAATTAAATAAATTAAAATAAAATATTATAAATCAAAATAAAATATTATAAAAAATAAAATAAACTAAAATATTATAAACTAAAATGAAATAAAATAAAATAATAAATAAACAGCAAAACTTAAGGAATATTTAAATTTATCTTAAAACCATTTTAATTGTTCAAAAAGTCTTTTTTTCTAATATTTTTATAGACATACATACATATATATTTATTAATATAGTAAATATATTGCAAAATTTGTATTTTCTTTTTTCTAAATTGAAAATAAACCAAAGATTACCTGACTCTTCAAATATTCTGAAACTATGTCAAATGTGCGTATATTAATTTTTATAAATATTGTAAAAATATTATTTATTTGTCAGTAAGGCTCTCAACCTTTGCAATCAAAGTGGCTTACTTGAAGGGCCCTTTGATGGAACACTTCGATGGCAACAAAGTTAAGCGCTTGACATTAAAACTGTAATAAATGTCATAAATTGTTAACAGTTGATTGCACTTGATTATTTTTATCGCCCGTCGCAACGTCATCGATGGCAACTGCCAGGAACAGAGCAGGACGTCAAAACGTCTTGCTGTACACCTACACAACACTTCGATGGTAGCGATATATTTCTGCAGCAATAATAAAAACGAAACGTGTGCGGTTTTAATGTGCCTCACACTCTGCTGGCAGAACAAGCGCCATATCAAAGGCAAAAATTGAAGCAGCATTTGGGAATTGGGAAAGCGCTTTGGCGGGCCTATCGCAGTCGTAAAGGACAACAGAGCTGAAATCAGCTGCTTTGCTGGATAGTGCGAAACATTCTCAAGTTGTTGTTGTTGTCGTTGTTGTTGCTTGTCTTTTACGACCTGTTTCCACATCCCCATTCCAGCATTTGGCTGCCAAAAATGTTGAAACCGAACGCTTACGTGCATATAATATCACATTATATTTTATGGTCTGATTTCAATATCAGAAACGAAACGAAACGAAACGAAACGGAACGCAACGGAACGGTCAGCCTCGACGATTGTCTCCTTTCATTTGCCATTTACACATCATAAAATTTTGGAGCGTGTCTGCTATGGGTTGGCCACGCCCCGCTGAGGAATAACCACGGAATGCCATTAAATGTCATTTGATAATAAAATGTGTTGCTGCGGTTACTATTAAACCCCATCCAAAAAAGAAGAAGAAGAAGAATAAAATGCAAAAAAAAAAAATCAACTCAATCTCAGTCACACAAAACAACTTGAAATCTGTTCTGACATTTTCGCCCAGCGGCCAGATAAAAAGCAAAGTTTGCAATTACCAGCTTTGAATACAAGTCAAAACATCATTTTTAATAGGCTTCAACCCAGGAGCTATTCATACAAATACAAAAAAAAAAGCACACACACACATACAAAAATGGAAAACGAATGTTAGCGACTAACTAGCAGACCTGGCATTAATATGAGAATCATGTAAGCCCGCTCGTTGCCGAATTTAGTTCTTGGCCCACTCAGCACAGTCGACCGACCCACTCAGCTCACTCGACCCAATGCCAAACGATGCCCAAAAGCTGCATTCCCCACAAAACGAGAGCCTTCAAGTGAGCAGTCCAAAAAACCTAGAGCATAATGTTTTCTAATACCCTATAAATTTTACAAAACAGGTATGAAAAAACTCTTATACACTCATGTTTATTTACGTATGTTTTAGAATCACATATTTCAACTAATATAATGTATATGTAAATGTATAAATATTTGTATTAAATAGTTCTTTAACAGAATGCAAAAATATTTATAATGTTAAAAATATATATATATATATATAAATAAAATAAATAAATGTTTAGCTATATAAAAAAGAAAATAACAAATATTTCAAAATTAACTTCTGTAGAGTATTAAAAAAATAAATAATACATAAATAAAATATAAAAATAATTTTGTTAGCAAAAAGAATAAAGGGATTTATTTAAAATTTAAAAAAAATAATAAAAGAACAAATATGTCAAATTTAACTTCTATAGAGTATTAAAAAACTAAATAAATAATAATGATAAATTAATTATATTATTATACTATAAATAATATATTATAAATAATATAGAAATAAAATATAAAAATAATTTTTTTAGCTAAAAAAAGAAAAGAAGAATTTATTGAAAATTAAAAAATAAAAACAAATATTTGAAATATAACTTCTATAGAATATTAAAAAAATAAATAATAATAATAACATATTAATTATATTATAATACTTTAAATAATATATAAATTAAACATAAAAAGAACTTTTTTAGCTAAAAAGAAAGAATTTATTTGGAATTTTAAAAAAGAAAAGAACTAATATTTCAAATTTAACTTCTATAGATTATTAAAAAATAAATAATAATAATATATTAATTTTATTATAATACTATAAATAATATATAAATTAATTTATAATTAATTAATTATAAAAATATTTTTTTTAGCTAAAAAAAGCAAAGAAAAATTTACATAAAATTTAATTTTTTTCTTGAGTATTCTGCAACAATATTAGTTGATTCGAGCGAGTTACTTGAAGAATATATAAAGAATAAGAATATTTATAAAAATACAGAAATTTATAAACTAATAAAATTCACTTGCAAAATATTTGGATTTTAGAGAACTTTAATACAGGGTATGCATTAGTCGTACTATAATTACACATCATCTCTTGTTGTCGGGCCATTACACCATGTGTGTGTGTGGTTGTGTTTGCAGACCCAACAGTGTTGCCCATTATGTGGTTGTGTGCGGGTTATGAAAGGGTAACTGCGAGTATTGGTAAATTTCATTCGAGCTTTGTGTTTGTATTTGCGAGCGAGTTTGTTTAGTTTTACTCGGCTGGCAGTAGATACTAAAGGGGCGGGCGGGTATATAAGGCGCTTAATATGCAAAGTTTGTAACTTAATTTAAATTCCCTTGGCGTGCACTTATTACTTTGTGCCAACTTTGTTGCTGCTGCTGCTGTTGCGGCCTGGCACTAAAAACAAAAACCGAAACAGAAACAGAAACTAAAACTGAAACTAAAACAGGCAACAACTTGGCAAGCCCACACACTTTGTAGTAGTCGCACATGAAAACAATTTTTTGATAATTAAAGTTGAGCATTCTTTGGACCACTGTAAGTGTGTGCGTGTGTGTGTGTGCCCAGTGTGTTGTGCCCAGTGTGTTTAGTAGGCCCGCAGCAATTGCTAATGTTGGCATTGGGCCCTGGCTCCATTTCAAGTGTCAGGTTTCGCCGAGTTGAAAAGTTCAGCAGAAACAAAAAAATAAAAACTAGTATAGCTTAACTTTGCCTTTAGCCTAGCTATGTATTTCTCCTATCGCAGCACGTTTCATTCATTGCAAGCGAGCAAAGGCAAACAAAACAGAGAAAAACAAAAGCTAAATGCGAGTGGAACTGAAATGAGTCAATAGCCTTTTCACTGTACCACATTTGTGTGTTGTGTCTCGCCCAAAGCCAATTTCTCTATTTAAGCCAAAACAGTCGAAATTCAATCAGATAATTATGTAAGGAAAAATGCTGTTCAGCTGAGAGACTTAGATTCTCTGTTATATGGAGCAAATCTACATCATCAAAATGTTATAATAATGTCCTATGACAGATATATTATATTATTTATTATGCGATCTCTGCTGCTAAATAAAAATAATGCCATCAATAAATGTTGAAAATCATCCTTAAAGTTCATAGAATATTCTTTGTTTTAAAGCTGTTCGATATATAGAAAATTTTAATTTTTAATTTAATAAATGAAACTAATTAATTCTTAAATAATTTTAAACTTATGTAACTTTCATTGAATTCTATTATTTATTTATTTATATTTCTTTATGTATTTATTTATATTTATTTATCTATTTAAAGAAATAAATATATTTTTTAAAACATTAAATTTACGCATAAAACTTAATATTTATTTATTTTATTTTTTTTTTAAATTCATGAACAGCAAATATACACTTAATTAGTTTAATAGATTTCCTATATTTTATGTCAACTATTTATTTATATTTATTTATTTATCTATTTTTATTTATTTAAATATATACATATATTTTTTTTAAAACATTAAATTTTCGCATAAAACTTAATATTTTTTTTTTTTATTTTATTTTATTTTTTTTTTAATTCATGAACAGCAATTATTCACTTAATTAGTTTAATAGATTTCCTATATTTTATGTCAACTATTTATTTATATTTATTTATTTATTTTTATTTATCTATTTTTTTTATTTAAATATATATATATATTTTTTAAAACATTAAATGTACGCATAAAACTTAATATTTATTTTTTTGTTTTTTTAAATTCATGAACAGCAAATATTCAATTAATTAGTTTAATAGATTTCCCATATTTTATGCCAACTATTTATTTATCTATTTATATTTATTTAAATATATATATATTTTTTTTAAACATTAATTTTTTTTTTTTTAATTCATGAACAGCAAATCTACACTAAATTAATTTAATAGATTTCCCATATTTCCATATCAACTATAATTACACATTAATTATAGCTCGATTGACACTGTTTACGTACGTCGTTTGCTTTGCTTTGAAAACTTTCTAGTAAAAGCCTAAATAAATAAATAAGTATTTGGAATTCAGTTTCCGTTTTGCCAGCTGCGACCAAAAACTGACAATGCCAAATGAATGGGCGTGGCTGTGGTAGAGACGGCGGTAGGTCAGGCTGAGGCAGTTGGCAATTCCGGCAGGACATTATTTAAATTGCCATCAGGTTAGGACAGGCAATAAATTGAAATACGACTACAGATGATGAAGGTGGTGCACAGGTGCGTACAAGGTGGTGGTGGTGGTGGGTGGGTGGGTGGATGGGCGGTGTCTGTGACAGGGCGCGCGAAATGCATTTAAATAAATAAGCTGCGGCAATGCGAGAAATCACGATATACATACATATATACGTGTATGTATGTATGTGTATGTGTGTGTGTGGAGTATATTTTACATCATTTCAAATGCGACATAATTAAAAATGTCACTTGTTTACCCGATGGCCCCGCGGGGCCTACGACGAACTTGGTCGCACCTGTACGGCGACTGTGGCTAACCAAAAAGTTTTCGCACATAATTTATATACCTATGAGAGTGTGGGAATATATATATATGTGTGTGTGTGTGACAATCACAGAAATAGAATTTCTTATAAGCATGAGCACAAGCGGAACTTGTACCACCAAAAATGCCAACAATGCGCGCTTGTCACTCGAAATTACTTTATGCAAAGCGTTGAGCTATGTATGTAATGGTGTGTGTGCAAGTGTGTGTGTGTGTGCGGTGTGAGAGGGCAGCAGCTGACAGACAGGCAAGCCAGGAGGCAAGCAACCATCAGCAGCTCATCCTGCTCAAACCACAAGCTGCTGCTGCTCCCCAGACTCCTGCTCCTGCTCCTGCTCCTGCTCCTGCTCCTGCTCCACCACCTTTAGCCACTACTCCATCGCCTTTATCCCCCTTATCTATTCCCGAAGGAAACACTTGCTGCTTATGGATTTCATAGCTGTGGAAATTTCCTTCTTTACCTTCTGCTGCTTTTGCTTCTGCTTCTTCTTCTTCTATACCAAATTTAAACATTTTTTTTCTTTTTGTCATCTCGTCTTTTACAAAGTGGCAACTGGAAATGTTGGCTACAGCTTACGCCATAGCGAGCCCCCCCTTTCGCTGCCACGCCCAGCCGCTCCACACACACACACACACACAGTCGCTCAAGCGACACAGCAATTTACCGTTCGCATCTTTCTTCATCATGCGGCGGAGGCTCAAACAACATGACGTTTTTATTTTCGCCACACCAAACGTGGATTGTTTGCATTTGTGAATATGTAAATATATATTTCAGCGCGTTGCCCGATCCCAGGCACCAGGCACCAGGCACAAGGCAGCGAGCTTGCCATGTGTCGCTCCTCGCACAGGATACCCTGTGATGTGTGCCTTAGCTGGCAGGGAATGTGGCATGTGTTGGCATTTGCTGCTCAAAGCCAGCAACAGCAGCAGCAAATCGTAATTGTGTCTGTGACTGTGTTACGAGATTTTTTCCTTTTGCCTTTTAGTTCGTCCTATTTGCCATTTCTTTCTATTCAACAGTCCTAAAGCATTGACTGTGTTGTCATTCTGTGCATTTGGTAGTCAGCACAGTGAGCTAAGCTTGATAATCTGACAGATTGATAATATAATCACTTATCTCTAATGGGTTGCATCGCATGAATTGTGGTCAGAATGTCACTATATGTATTTATATTTGCTGACTAAATATTGTATATACATACATTGTATATTTATTAAAAAATAACAGCTTAATTTGAAATCTGCATATGATTAAATGATGTGTAGAAGTTGAATTCAATAGTGTTGGAATAGTGGCTTTATTTTATTTTAATATTTATATTTATTTTTATTTATATTTATTATATTTATTTTATTAATATATATATTTATTTTATACCAAATTATTGCACAGAAAAAAGTTTATATAGCAAAATAATGGATTAAAATATGAAAAGTATATTTAGAAAATTTAGAAAATTTAGAACATTTTTTTTTATTATTATTATTATTTATTTTTTATGCCTTGTATTTTTCATAAATTTATTTTTATTATCACTATTTTTTTTATGCCTTGTAACATTCATAAATAACATATAACTATAATAGTTCCAATTATAATATATTGTATGAATTGTTTGGCTATTTGTTATTTATGAAAGTTACAAAGCATAAAAAAATAATAATAAAAATAAATGTTCTACATTATTTGTTGATAAATATAATTATATATAATATAATGAATTTTCTACATTTTTTGTTGATTTAATGATTAAATGTTTCTTGCAAATATCAATTATTACCGCTCAGTAAACAATTTCTATCCCTTTTCTATTTTCATCACCTTTAGAAGACCTTAGTGAATAATTTAATGAGCCAATAAGAAAATATTAAACCATGAAGTCTATTAAAACATTTAAATGTATATATTTTAAATCAGGAGAAACTACGCAGAATGATATCAAAATTCTTACATTTTAAATTTTGCGTTGCATACTTTTAGGCCCAAAAATATCCTGATATATTACATTTTAAGTAATGCAGCACAAAGGTCAGCTAGCTTAGCTACAGGGACTTGCAGAGGAGTCTCTGTGATCTATTTGACCTGAAACTAATCAAATATCCAATAAAAAAACCTTAACATTTAATGCTGAGATTGCCGATTTCCAGAGTACCAAATTAATTAATTTAAGTTTAAATAAAAAAAAAATAAAAAAAATAAAAGAAAATAAAAGTAAATAAATAAATAAATAAAATTGCCCAATGGGTAGCAGAAAAAAAGAGAGATTGCCAACTTTCAGAGTACAAAATTAATTAATTAATGTTTAAATAAAATGTTTAAATAAATAAAATTGCAAAAAGGCTAGCAGAAAAAAGAGAACAAACTAAATCATAAACTGAGAATTGAGAACCTCTCCAAAATATTGATTTTGTGCCACTGTGCACCTGCTGCTGCTGTCCTGTTAGTCCGTGGTGTGCCAGCGTGTAGGTATATTCGTTGGCATTGCAAACATTTCACGCATATGATTTATTTTTTTCGTTTTGCGAGTAAAAAATTTACAATTTCCACTGCGTTTACCCCAACGAGACCATTTCGCGAGCACGCACGTGTGTGCCAGAGTGTATGCATGTATGCATGTGTGCATGTGTGTGTGTGTGTGTGTGTGTGTGTTTCTGTATCTGTAAGTGAATGCTCATGCTCACCCACTCAGCGACCCACTGACTAATGTGGCCACATATGCCGCACATCCTCTTTGCAGGCCGACAACCGCGCTGAGGAGCTCTACAAATGGTTGGCAGCTGAGCTGAGCTGAGCTGTGCTATGCTGTGCGAGGGGGGCTTCGTAGGTTGTGTTGTGATTCCTTTTTGCGGCGCTTTGTTCCCTCCTTTTGACTAATGAGGTTGCCGCTCCATTTGTTGATTGCCGCAATCGTGATACGCCACGCTCCAATCCCTTTGCACGGCCAACACATGTTGCCTACACCTCTACCTATCTCTCTCTCTCTCTCACTCTATCTATCTCTCTCTCCCCGCTCAACGATGTTTACAAATTTTTCTTTTTCTTCTGCTCACATATGTATGCACAAAAATTCGCATCACTCTCAAACGTGCTCAACGACAAGGGCAAATGGCGCTGCCTGGCTTTCCATTTAAATATTATATAGTTTAAAATCTTCAATCCTGCCGTTCAGCTGCCAGCTAAAAGGGAATCTATGCAAATTGGACATTTTGGATGTATATTAGAGAATGTAGTAGTATAGTTTCATCATAGAACGGCGTTGAGTTTGAGTTTTTAAACATATCCATATCAAACATTATTTATTTATTTATTTTTTATTTTATAAAGTTAGATATAATTAAAAAATTGAGATCTAACTTAATTTTAACAGCACTGGCTACTATGGCCTTCGGCTCTAATCAAACATTAAATATATTAATTATACTCTGAGCCCATTGAAAATTCAATGTATGTAACAGACAGAAAGAGGCGTGGCAGACCCCAAAAAGTATATATATTTTTGATCAGGGCGACGAGTTGAGTCGATTTAGCACTATTCCTCTGTCTATTTCTTCTAAGTATTCGCTTTACGTATTTCGACGTATTTCCCTTAAGTATTTTCTTTAAGTATTTTTTCCAAGTATTTCCGCTAAGTATTCCCTCCTTCTTCTAAGTATTTCCTCTACGTATTTACTTTATGTAATTTCTTTACGTAATTCCTTTACGTAGTTCCTCTACGTCTTTAATGCTTATGATGCACACACTCTACTTCACTTTGTTGCGCTGACCCCCACCAGGCCTGGACGACTGAAGACTGACTGAAGAAATGCTGCAGCTGCTGCCCTTTATATAGCGACACTTTTACTCAAGCACTGTCTCTCGACGGCAGGTAGAGCTCATTGCAGTCGAGCTTCAAGTGAGCAATTGGAACGCTCTCTTCGTGCTGTGAGTATTCTAGCTTCGTTTTACCTAAATACAAATATCAAATGAGAACTGCTGCCAACTTTAATGATCTTCTGCACTAGTTTTTAGTTATTTTGAAAAGCTTTTATATTTTATAATTTTAAGCAGTCGACTAATAACATTTATTTATATTTCACATATGAATGAAAAGAAATTGATGGGATTATAGCTTACAAAGTTTTGTACAATATTATTATATTTTTAATCAAGATATTTTATTATTGTATATTGTATATTATTGTTATCCCATATTTCTTGTTTTATATTTTATGAACTCTTTTATATTTTATAAAATAAAATTTAATAGACAAGCAAATTGTTTGTCCTCTCTTATCTCTGTATTCATGTTGTTTCTTTTTGCATCTTTTGCCACCTTATCGAGGCGATTAAGCATAAACATGAGTTCACCAATGTTTGGAGCTGTTGTGTCGTAACGCTTTGTAGTCATCATGTTTGCAGCTGATTCTAATCAGAGCTGCTAAACTTTTTCAATTAATTGGGTTAATAGTGTGCGCCAGCAGTTGAATACTTTGCTTGCATTTACTTAACTTAAGTTAAAAAATGAAAAAAAAAAAATGAAAAAGAAGAAGAAGATTAAAAACAAGTTTCCCCCTGTGTGTAGGGTCGAGCGAAAAGGAGGGTCGTCTTGTCAGGGTTCGGCTATCCCCACCCTAATTGCGCACGTCTGAGGAAATCGCATGACTTTTCGCGAACATGCCACCAGCGCAGCAGAGGCAACAACAACAATGTCAGCGGCATGCAACATCAATTTGTGCAACATGGGCGAAATTTCACGCATGCAACGGGGAGCAGCGACGCGTCGTGCGAGACAAGCGCAGACAGAAAGTTTAATCAATGCTGACAGAAGACAATGCGTTGGGCGGACGTGGGGGAGGGGAAAGAGTCGGGGTGGGGGGCCGATGAATGATGCAACGGGTGCACTAGGGGAATCGTTGTCTTTGCAGGCACACCAGCAGGAGACGCTTCAAGACTGATTACAGGCAACGTTCACGAGTTCAGCTCAAGCAAAACGGAATTGAATATCTTTGAAATGAAACTTCCGCTCATTGAGATATGAAAGAGTCGTCTGCAAGACTTTTTTCCCAAATTGACTCGTCTCATTAAACTACATATTTGTTGCAAATCTGAGCAGAATATTATTGCAGTCTAACGTAAGCTGATATAACAGAATTTTCTTAGTTGAGTTCAACTGGCAATTTCTTTTTTTTTTCTAAATAATAACTAACAATTTAAAAATTTTGTTATCTGCATTTTATCAACAGAAATTTAAAGTATAACATATATTTTAAATTTATATTTATTAATTATAGTGAAAATATAATTAATATAATATAATTAATATTTTTATTAATTAATATATATATTATAATTAATAAATTCAATTATAGTGAAAATATGATAAATTAAATATAATTAATATAATATAATTAATATTTTTAATTTGAATTTATTAATTATAGTAAATATATAAATAATAAATTCAAATTAAAAATATACATATATTAAAATTATTTTTATATATTTAAAAAAATATTTATGTTATATATTATAATTATTTTGATATATTTAAAAAATATATTTATTATATTTTTGTTATCTAATACATATATTTATATTACAATTTATATTCCTGCTCATTTATAATATAAGCAATTATCAAAACAATTTTTACCATATATTAATGTAATGCTTAGATATTTATATATTTTATAAACAACTAAATTTTTCCTAAATAAAAAAAACAAAAAAATAGCAAAAATTTATCTATATATAGACGGACAGTTCTGACAATTTTCAAACTTCTGAAATATTTCAACTCTTCAGAAAAAAATGTATCCCTATAGCAGTGTTTTGAAGCAGTGAAAAAAATATATAATTAGCAGATATCATTGATTATTATCGATAAAGTTATATTTTTCATCAATAATATAGCATTTATCAAAAATTTAAAAAACTAAAAATAAAATAGTATAGTATAGTATTAAAATAATTTAAAATGATTAAAAATATACAAAAATAATATATTTTATTTATTTTTATGTTTAATCAATACCCTATATTTACTGTCTATAACATATATAGACTCGATTCTTTGGCTATGCGAAAGCAAGCTCTTAATGCTGCTATATATTTGATACGCTCCTATGCACAGCTTGTGGCAGGGATTGAAATATCATTATCAACTTAAATGCGTACGGCTCACTCGCACAAGTCTGGGAATTGTTTGGCCGTATCATTAAAATGTTACCTGTGTGTATGCGTGTGTGTGTGTGTGTTTGTGTGTGATTGTGTGTGATTGGTAAAACAAACAGCCTGCATTTTTTGCTGGCAGAGTTATAAAATCGTTTGGTAGAACAGACGCACGCAATTAAACGTGAAATTGCATTGTGAGAGCCGACGATGGCAACGTTGGCGATGAATAACAATAAATAAACAATTTTCCGGCACGATGGCTGAAAGATACTCGCAGCGGGCAATTGTTGTAACTGTTTGCTGCATGCCACGCCATGCCAGCGGCTCTCTGCAATTCACGCGGGTGACAAATTGACAATTTGTGTGCGGCGAGCAGGAAGACACAAAGGAGCATCCCATTGTTTGCCAGCGGCTCACAAAATATTTGCACAAATTATTGAGAACGGGGCGGGGCGGTGAGATCGAAATAAAATATATACACATACACATACACATATATGAAATAAAAGCTATCCTACATACAGACCGCAACGGCTGACTCGTTGATGTGTAGCTACAGGAGGTAAGGGAAGGGGAAGGGGAATGGTGTGGAGTGGGATAGCACGCCAATTGAATCAATCGTGCGTGGAAGTGAACAATGCGAGGCCAGACTGAGCCAGACCAGGGGTCGAGCGACTGCACGATCGACAGCTGACACAGATCCTCTGGCACATCCTCTCAGCAGCCCCTGAGGCAGGCATGCGCCCGATGCCATATGACTCAATTGATGCCCTCGTTCCCAGTGTTTCTTTTGTCGGTTCATTTGCATGCTGCTGGGCTCGAGTACCTGAGTGCTTCTACGAGTCCCGAGTCCTGAGTCCGGAGTCCCGTTGCCAATGCCCATTCATGAGCGAGCGCAGGCGCAGACGCTGGCAGCTAACAGCATTTCCTCTGACATATGAAACACGTTTCCGGTAACGTTCGACTGGTTCCGGCCTGCCATAAACAAATCCCAGGCATGCGACCTTCTCTCTCTCTCTCTCTCTCTCTCTCTCTGTCTATGTTGTGAATGCATTTCAGCTGTTCCCATTCAATATTGAAATATTTTTAGCACAAGTGCCTCGTGTGGGTGCGCCGCATGTTTTCCATTTACCATTTCCCATTTCCCATTTTCCGTTGAAACCCAAACGAGCCTCGAACTGAAGCTGAAAGGATTGGGTTTAGACGCTAGCCAATCTTTTCAGCTGTTTCACAGCAATTCACAGCTGAATTTCGACTCCCAAACGAGCTCTACACGTGACCCAAAACCAGCTGCCGGCCAATGATTTATGTATCTAAATCTGTATCAAAATGAATATACGAATTGGCATTCGTTCACAACAATGACAAGGGGGTTGACTAATCGCAGCGAATATGGGAAATGCATTCGCAACAATCAGTTCATGTTAATCGATTTGTTTAGCTCTAACTGCCGTAAAACATTATCGATTATCAGTTGAAGAGGCTCTCAACCTATTGAGGACTTCTATTTGTTTTATTTTATTTTATTTTATTATTATTTTTTGGTTAAATAAGTTATTCTTGAAAAGGGTTAAGGACTAGCTAAAATTAATCGGCTGATATTTATTTTTAAGTACGTGGTCCATTAAAAAAATATTGCTAGCTTTAAAAATGCTTTGAGGAGTGGAAGTACGTGTATTAAATGTAAAGAAGATAGCTTTAAGTGCTAGAAAATATAAATATAATATAAAATATATAGAAAAGAATATATCTCTTATATCAAATAAAAGTCATATTCAAATGGATTTATTTTTAACATTCAAACAAATAAATAAAATAAATAATTAAGAAATTATTATCTGGATTTCATATGTGAATATTTTGTAATTTTGAGAAAGATATCTGTGAAACCCAAATGATCTTTCAATAGTGCCTTACCAGAAGCTATGGGAACACATTATATATACACACACACACACTCACACACACTGTACAATTATCATACACTTGTCATGGTCAAGGTTTTTTCGGTAACCGTCTCGACTGTAACAATTGAAAAACTGAAAATCCCTAAAGTGGATTCTACGTTTATAACCCTAAGCATTGCCACGTCCCTTGAGTTCGAGTGCAGCGAATCGATTTGAGTTAATTCCACGCTTCGACGACCGCAAAAGAAAAGAAGTAAACCTCAAACCTTGACAAAAGTGCAGGCCAACCCTTGGCACGAACAGCATTTGGTTTTTGGGCTTGGTTTTTGCTTTACTCAGACTCGGCCTCGCACTCGCACTCGTAACATTTTGACAAGTCAATTGTCATTATTATTGCCTTCAATTTCCGTTGGCCCTCGAGCAGCGAGTCGACCTCAGCGCATTTCTATGCAAATTTAATACCCCCAAACCCAATACCCCCACCAGAGCAGTCAACATGAATTGGAGAAACGGAAATTGCTTTATTAGGAACCATTCCTTAGGGCCCACTCTCCTTGGAGGACATCCAGAGCGCACAGTTTATACGCTCGCCGACCAGGTAGTAGCCAAAGGCCAGCACTATGACCACAGCGAAGAAGTAAATCCGTGTCTCTGGCTGCAGTGCGCCCAGGAACGGATAGATCCATTTGCCCGTGGAATGGAACACGTAATACAGCCAAATTAGATAAAGGAATAGCGCAGTCGTTAGGCCCGAAAATCCATGGCTACGTTTCGGATACTGATGCGCCGTGGTATACAGATCCAGCAACGGATAGATTGCGACACCGCAGTGCAAGGTCCAATTGAGCCAACCGGGATAGATGTGCTGCAGGAAGGTCGGAAATATCGACTCGCCGTCGATGGCGCACAGCGCCCAGAAGGTCAAGCTCACAGTTAGGGCTAGCGGCAGCACCAAGCTGGCCAGCAGATAGTCCCGCAGCTGGCGCAGTCTGCGCAGCTTCAGCAGATCGTACAGTATGGCGATCAGATAGTAAATGCACTGCAGCACTCCATTGAGAAAGGTCAGGTACTTCAATTTACCACCCACAGACGGCAGCACTCCGAAATAAAAGGCCAAGTATGGCAGCTGCACATAGTAGTATTCATAGTACACCGTATATCCAAGATGCACGCCGGCCAACAAGTGGAGCACCAGGCTCGTCTTATGCATATTTGCTAACCACATACGTTGTTTCTCCATCTGGACTACTAATTGTCAATGGCATAAATAGGCCAGAAATTATTATTGTGTGTGACGTTATGGATCACAGTTACACATTTGATTTGCTAGGGTTGTTAATACTTTTACTGAGAATCGTCATGGCACCTTGTGTCAGTCCGTGTCTTGGATTTGTTGGCATTTAGTCAGTTTAATTTTCAGCCTCTACACAAAATGTTTCAAATGTCTTGTAAATATAATTAAATATATAATATAATTTTTTATATAATAATAATTTCTGTTCAAAATTTTTGTTAAGCTTCTGCTTCAATTTAAAAAATAATAAAATAAAAATATTTTTGCTGCTATATAGGACATTTTTCTTTTTTCTTATAATTTTATATTAGAATCAAAATCAGTGACCGTAACAATTATAATTTTTATAGCAAAAAATTAATAAAAAAATATTATTTTTTGATAAATTAAAAAAAAAAAAAGAAAATATTTTTAATTATTAAAATCGATTTTTATAATAAAAATCAAAAATAATTTTAACAAAAAATTATAAATAAAAGTTTATCCTTTTTTGAATTCGCCATAAAAAAATCCTTATGTGTATTTTCCTCTATCTTCTTGGGAATTCTTTTTTTAAATGCGTAGCTAATTAAGTAGCCTGCAATGATTTTTTTTTATGAATTTGATTTAAGTATGTATAAATTTGATTTAAGCCTTCTTTATAGCATTTAGCCAATGTTCTTTCTTTTAGAAGTTGGCAATTCCTTGTACCATTTCTCTCTCTCTCTCTCTCTCTCTCTCTTTCTATCTTTGTCTAACTCTATCTTTCGCTCTTTCTCGCTCTTTCTTTGTCTATCCCCTTTTCTCTCTCCCTCTATCAATTTTCAATGTACTCTCAGCTAAATTGCGGTTAAATTTCTACTTAAAAATATACTTGAAATTTTCAATTTAATTTTAAATTAAATTTAAATTTTTAATGCAAATTTATCACAACAAAATACAAAATTTATATTAAAAATAAATAATATTTTTTAGCTCCATCTTGCACACATTTCATAAAACATCAATGCAAATGAAGCACATTAAAAAACCAAAATTTAAATGAAAAACTTTTAATAATATTTTTGCGATTAGGATTACTTTTGATTCCTGATTCCTATATGAAAATTGTCAAATGCTTTTTGAATGTGCATCAGAAAACCTAAGCGGCTTAACAGATTGTCAAGTTAACTTGAATACTTCAGCGCTTACTTGTGTTGTTAGTGAAACATTTTTCAGATTATTTTTCTTTGGCTGGAGACTTTTGCTGTGACAGAGCGAAGACAAACAAATGAAGGAATTGAGGCAACTGTGTGCTGCTCAAGGACTCTTGGCACTTTTGCCATATTTACACACACACACACACACACACACATACGAAACGCCTCTAACTCAATTAGGCCGCCACATTTATTGTGCAAATATAAAAATTACTTGCGCCGCATGTAAATAAAAAGTAAACAAACAAAAACAATCAGCAACAGTGAGGCGCATCCTTGGCAAAAAGGACACGGGCCTAACCCCATGTCTCAGGCAAATGTAAACGTCTTTATTGCGTCATGTTTTATTCTCTTCTTCATCGTTTCCCTTTCGCCTTTCGCATTTCGCCTTTTGCCTTTTGGCTGTGTGGGTGTGTGCGATAATGGAACCGAAGTACACAGCAAGGTGCTGAGCCATTATTCGAAATGAAAATATTGTCTCTTATAACATTTCATGTGCAAAGCCCAAACGTAAGCAAAACAAATTGCAGTTTTCATGCTTCCGTAAGATGACAACTTTTTAGCTCAACTGAATGAAGATATTGTGAATACTTTGAACATGACTGCCTGACAAAAGCTGAATGCTATATCACTCAATAATATATGTTATATAATTTCGTTCGTGGACGTACAATCTTAATGAAACTTTCAGAATATAATAATAATGTGTAAATGTGTGTACACTCCAAAGCACAAGTCTCTAGTAATTCCCCGCCCAGGGGATTTCTCTGCCCAGGGGATTTCCCCTAGGCAGCTGCCTGACAAAAGCTGAATGCTACATCACTCAATAATATATATTATATTATTTCGTTTGTAGACGTACAATCTTAATGAAACTTTCAGAATATAATAATAATGTGTAAATGTGTGTACACTCCAAAGCACAAGTCTCTAGTAATTCCCCGCCCAGGGGATTTCTCTGCCCAGGGGATTTCCCCTAGGCAGCTGCTTGACAAAAGCTGAATGCTATATCACTCAATAATATATGTTACATAATTTCGTTTGTGGACGTACAATCTTAATGAAACTTTCAGAATGTAATAATAATGTGTAAATGTGTGTACACTCAAAAGCACAAGTCTCTAGTAATTGATTTACCCGCCCAGGGGATTTCCCCTAGGCAGCTGCCTGACAAAAGCTGATTGCTATATCACTCAATAATATATATTTTATAATTTCGTTTGTAGACGTACAATCTTAATGAAACTTTCAGAATATAATAATAATGTGTAAATGTGTGTACACTCAAAAGCACAAGTCTCTAGTAATTCCCCGCCCAGGGGATTTCTCTGCCCAGGGGATTTCCCCTAGGCAGCTGCCTGACAAAAGCTGAATGCTACATCACTCAATAATATATATTATATTATTTCGTTTGTAGACGTACAATCTTAATGAAACTTTCAGAATATAATAATAATGTGTAAATGTGTGTACACTCCAAAGCACAAGTCTCTAGTAATTCCCCGCCCAGGGGATTTTCCCTAGGCAGCTGCCTGACAAAATTTCAGCTCTCTAACTCTTATAACTTCTGGGATTGACGCACTCATACAGACGGACGGACAGGGCTATATCGACTCAGCTCGTCGCCCCGATCAAGAATATATATACTTTGTGGGGTCTGCCACGCCTCCTTCTGCCCGTTACATACTTTACACAAAACCATTATCAGGGTATGAAAATTCTAAACAAATAAATAAATTAAAATCAAACGTTGAAAAAACCCAATACACATCTATTTCATCTAGTATGCAATATTTACCACATTTTATACTAAATACTAAGTTTATAATTTAATACTACCATACTCCCTAATATACATACACATAATATACTAATAAGAGATGAGTAGAAATAGCTTAGAAATAACTTGTAAAATACTAAAAAAAATAAATTAAAACAAATATTTTTTAAATATTAATACACATCTCTTCCGTTAACTCTCACTCTACGACTATTTCAGATCTATTCGAAGATACCGCCTGCTAGTCAGCTGAAAATTCCATAATTCATATATCATATTCGAAGAGCCAACCCCAAATAGATATACGTGTTCACTTACATTCCGGCAACTGCAAAATATCAGCTGTAGCCTGGACGTGCTCTAACTGTGTAAGGGATCTCTTAATGGTTTCATCTTTTTGGCCAGCTGATCTGGTCTGCAGTCAACCGTCTGTCCGTCTGTCCATTGCAACTCACGTGGCAACCACCAAAGTGAGCCGCTGCTCACATTTCAGCGCCATATGGGCCTCAGGGCTGTGTGGTCAGTGGCGACCCAACCGCAGGGCAATTAAATGCGAGTGCGCACTGTAAATATTTATTTGTTTTTCTTTTTTTTTTCCTTTGACGGCGGCGCTCAGCTTCCAGCCCATTCGCTTTGTAGCCTTATCGAAGGGCATCTTCATCTGTAATTAAGACTAACACGGCTCGACCCGATGCTCGAGCATATGGCCAACGAAACGAAATGGCAAAATGGCCTCACTGAAAGGCGTAGCGCACACAATTTCGATATTGATTTCGTTGCGCCGTCCCTGTTCTCATTCTCTCATCGTAATTAGTTGTAATGCGAGCATCTCGAGCCTACAAGAGCTGTCCGTTCGCTCATCAAACGGTTTTGTATTCAAGTGTTTATCGGATTGTTCCCTTGGGCTGGCGGGGATGCGGCGCCTCGAGCTGTGCTCGGAATTTCAATCATAGTGTCCGTTCCGTGGCTCGGACGAGCCAGCAGCACGTCTCAATTGAAGTTAGCTCTAGTAGTTTTTCAATTTCTGCACAGGATATGTGAAGGGGCCTTGGAGCACCGCCAGCAACAACAACAGCAACAACAACAAAAGCTGCACTGTATGTCAGTTTATGCCCCGTAGCGACCCCCTCGCTGCAGCTGCCTCGTGTCCCAAGTGGATAAGGCAAGCTGACAGAAACAGGCGACAACAGGAGCAGCAACAAAGCAACAACAACAGCAACAACAACACGCAGGACATCTTCAAAACAAAAACTGCCATTTGGAGTGCGCCCCCGAGCCTTGTTCTTGTCTCATCTGCGATTTGCAATTGGCTGCTGTCGAATTGGAATTGAAGTGCCGCACTTCAGATTGCCCCAAGCGTCCTACAAATGGGGGGCCGATAGCTGACTAGAAGGCGGACCACGAGCAGGAGACGGGGAAAGGAAAAGGCTATATACATATGTGTGTATGCTGTGTGTGTGGCGCTTTATGGCGCCCGGCAACACATGTCCCAGTGCAACACACTCAAGTATTTATGTTCGAGCTGAGAGCAGAGCCTTGCAACATCGATGTATCGATAGGCGATTAATTGAAATGACGAAAGAAGAGATATGTTGATCTATAATAATGTGATTAGATGTGATGATGGTTTAATTGGATAACGATTGGAAATGTGCGATAACTTTCGATAACTGTTTATCGATAAACGATAGTTGCGAAAATCGTTATGTTTACTATTAGACGATAGCCTAACGTTATTCTATTGATATTTTTATACCCTGAACCCATTGAAAATGGGAAATCAGGGTATAATGGTTTTGTGAAAAAGTATGTAACAGGCAGAAGGAGGCGTGGCAGACCCCATAAAGTATATATATTCTTGATCAGGGCGATGAGCTGAGTCGATTTAGCCCTGTCCGTCTGTCCGTCCGTCTGTCCGTCCGTCCGTCCGTCCGTATGAGCAAAAGGATCTCAGAAGTTATAAAAGCTAGAGAGCTGAAATTTTGTATGTAGACTCGTGTATACCATACGCAGTACAAGTTTATCATATTTTTTCGATAACTCATTGGATATCTTTTTTATCGAGGATAATCGATAAATTTGTATTGTTTTTTCAGCCTAATTTGAACATTTTTAGACATAGAGACTTCAGATTTACTGTGTATATGCATTAGATAGATACACAGATTTTGGCATTTACAGATTTTGGATACCACGCCCCCTTCGCCCCCAATTCGTAAAAAACGTATATCAAGTACTAGAAACTAGAAACTGTGCTTTGGAATGTACGCATATTTTAACGTTATAATTACGTTCTAAAAGTTTCATTAAGATCGTACGTCTACAACAGAAATTATTCAATAAATAAAATCTCATAATATTGCACACACTGCAGCGCAGCCCAGAGCGCGGGCTTTTGCGTGCGTGTGGATGCATGTGTATATGTGCGGAATGATTAGAATATCAGCTTGGAGGGTTCAGGGTATCTCCTAGTCGAGCAGTCTCGACTAGAGCCTTCTTACTTGTTATGTTTAGCTTACACATTTATATAGATATACACATTAGTTTAATAAAATATATCCATTATTTGATTATTAGTTGAGATTTGTCCAGCTGAGAGAACAGAGATAATTGTCGGTAATCTACCAATAAATATACATACATATATGTAGTAGGTGTATACATTAATGTATAGGTGTATATATTAATGGATGTATGTATGTATAGTGCGTAAATAAACTTAATATTTCTATGTATCCAGTTGATTATAATTCCTATCTTCCATGACCACCCTAAAAGCTCACACAACAAAAACATATATAGATACACACATACATAAATAAGTATGTCTTTATCGAATTGCTTCAGTTGAAGCTCCCCCTTTAGCAAATAAGCACTGCAGTCATTATTATAGGTATTTCGAGGCCTCGTAAAAACGATCGATAAATATGAAAATAGTGAAATGATTTGATTCAGCAAACACCGTTCAGAGTTCCCCCCATTTAGAGTCACAGTCGTCGTCGTCGCAGTCGCAGTCGCACTCTAGTCAATTAAGTTATGGGCCCCTTGTGAACTGCAGCAGCTCGCGAATGGACCCTGGTCGACCCTAGTGATAAATCAATCATGCTGCATTACCTACCAAAAGGGGTTAACGACTTTGTAGCAAAGCTGACGATTGACTGCCCGATGGACTCAAGTTTACCAAAGGTTTTATCACAGCTGATATTATACAAACACCAAGTGGGGGCATACGAAATGACTGCCACACCCCACACACACACACACAAACACACTTATATGGATTGGTAGACAGGGCACACGTGCCGGTACGCCCTGATACCTAACGGTTATCAGAGCGCCATGGCATCATTAACACAGATGGGACCCATTGATAAGACTTCGTCGTCATCGGGCTGCCAGCTGTGGCTAAATAAACAGGCAGCTCGCCGTAGGCCTGTGGGTGGGATATTGATGGGCATACACATATTCAAATGCTCATATGTGTGTGTGTGTGTGTGTGTGTGTGCCCATGGGTCGCATACCTTTGGCTTAGTGGCTTTATCATTGAGTCAGCCGAACAGCCTGCACACGTGTGCTAATTTTCGGCCTTAGCCCCTAAATATTAGTTAGTGTAACATCAACTATGGGAAGCCGCACAAATGTTCCATCTCTTTGAAATTCATGGGGATGCCGCAAGCAGCAATAACAATGCAAATAGTAGCTGAAAAGTGAGAGGACTTTACACACATGAGAAATACTCTGATAAATGTGAAAACCCTCAAGGATGACTGAAAACTACTTATGCTCGCATAGCTCAAATATGAATATGAAATCAGAGTAAATTGAGATGCTACCCAAGCATAATTAGGAATGTATGTATAAAGGAAATTTATATTTATGTTTTCATTTAAATATGTATAAGTAAAAGTGTAATTGGCAATTTAAGTAGATATAGTTGTATATAGATAGATGTATGTATATAGTAGAGAGATGTAAGTAGAGAGATAAAGATTTTATTATAGTGTTTTGGTCTCATTTTTTAGTTTTTAGCCATAAATGAATTAATTTTGTATTATTTTAAACATCACATTAACAACCTGCGTTTAAATTTCTTCGATATCTCAAATAGTTTAGATTTTATAGACATACAAACTTTTTTTGAGGTGCTGGTTGAAATAAGCTGTGAACCACTGTAAGTATGAAATTATCAATATTTATTTATTTATTATTATAGAGTAATACTTGTACATAATTTACGTAATTATATAGTCTAATAAATTTTAGTGTAAGTTTAGCTATACATACATAAATACTACATATGTATATATAAGTATTTGCGTGAGTAAATATATAAATAAATATATATAATAGTATGGGTATCAATTTTAGTATAAATATAAGTTAAATATTCAGTATAAATAATGAATATGAATGAATATATGAATATGTAGAACTAAATATAAATACAATTATAAGTTAGAACTTATAAAAGTATAAGTAAAAGTTGATTGTATAAGTATAAGTACAAGTATAAATATATGTATAAGTAAATATAAGTACAATTATAAGTTACTACTTATAAAAGTATAGAAAGAATATAAGTAAAAGTTGAATGTATAAGTATAAGTATAAGAATAAGTTTCAGTGTGAATATAATTGAACGTCCCACTATATAAATATTATGTATAAGTAAGTATAAGTATTAGTATAAGTAAGGCAAGCGTAAGTCATCAGTATAAATATAATTGTATAAATGAAAATCTGAGTACAAGAATAACTTTATATATAAGTATTAATATAAGTAAGTGTAAGTGATTAGTATAAATAAAAGTATCAGTGTGTAAATTAAATTTGGAGTCTAAGAATAACTTTAAGTATAAGTATAAGTCTAAACATAATTATAAGTACAATTGTTGGTCAGATATAAGAATAAGTATATTGATAAATATGTAACTGATTCATTTTATATTTTATATTTTATATTATAGCATAGTTTCAACAAATTGATGAATTGATTTATTTACTTAATTTTGTAAGACTCAAATAAATAAAAATAAAATATTTATAGCATAGTTTTAATGAATTGATGAATTGATTTATTTACTTAATTTTGATATGTATATACATATAAGACACCTTTTTACTTCCCACTGGTTTCGACCTCTTACAAGCAGCGCAATCTACTCTGAACTAAAGTACGTCTAGGCCAAGCCCGAAATAGCTCGAGTTCAAAGCGTACAATGATTTTTTAGAATTGTTCAATTAATGTTCAGGCCAGCATCAATTTGCAAATTCTACTTCTCTCTCTCTCTCTCTCGCTCACTTTTCTCTCTCTCTGTCGCTCTATCCCTTTCTGTTTCTGCTGCTGCTGTTGCTGCTGTTGTTTGTTGTTGGAGTCTTTAGCTTTTGCTTGCCATTTATTTATTTATTTGATTTGTCGCGCGTCGTTTTGCCTTCACAGTTAATTTACGGGTTTTAATTTATTAAATCAACAGCAAAAATAACAATCAACAACAGATGCTGCCACAACACAAGAGCAGCAGCAGCAACAGCAACGGCAACAGCAACAGCAACATCAGTATCAGCAGCAGTTGTCTTTATATTGCCGCAATACTCAGATGAGAGGCAGAGGCAGCTACAGCTACTGTTGATTTTTTAGCTTGATAATCTCTTTGTGCGCACTCGCACTCTCCACTCGTTTCACTCGTTGACGATTCAGACGACTAAAGCAACAACAACAACAATAGTCACATCAAACTGAAAAGTCAATTGATGATTCAATTGATAATGGACTGAAACGTAGCGCTCAACTAAAAGACGACATCTAAAAATAGAACACGTTAATTACGAGCATGATAAGAACAACTCGAAGACATGAAAAGCAATTTATATATATAACAAACATACATATATACATATATGTATATATGTTTGTTTATGTATTCTTTGAGAAACGATAAGTGATTGCCAGTGGAAAAGCAATGTTGTATATATTGAATGCTATACAAGCATAAACTAAAATATTATTATATTAACTAACTAAACTTTATTAGTATGATTGCAAATATGTAGAATAAATATGTAGAACAAATATGTTTACATATGTATGTATATTTACATATTTATAAAAGCTGTTATCCATTGATTTAAAATCAATTTTATATATATTTAAATTTTATTAAAATATATATTTACATATTTATAAAAGCTGTTATTATTCAAACTATTTTATTAATATTTTAATTTTATTAAAACATATATTTGTATATATATATATTTACATATTTATAAAAGCTGTAATCCATTGATTTAAAATTAATTGTATTAATATTTAAATTTTATTAAAATATATATTTACATATTTATAAAAACTGTTATCATTCAAACTGTTTTATTAATATTTTAATTTTATTAAAAAATATATTTGTATATATATATTTACATATCCATTCATTTAAAATTAATTTTATTAATATTTAAATTTTATTAAAAAAATATATTTACATTTTTATAAAAGCTGTTTTCATTCAAACTATTAATTGATTTCATATTCATTTTAAATTTAATTATTATTTAAATTTTATTAAAAAACAAATTAATTTACATGTAAAATTCCCAATTAGAACAGCAGTACAAATATCTTTTTTTTCTAGTTTTCCGCTTGATTTATCGATAACTCTACTTATGACTAGATTAATAAACTTTTTATTTATGTATTTTATTTTTTATTTTATTTTATTTTATTTTATTTTTTTTTTTGCATAACTTTTTATTTATACTTATGTATATAAAAGTTTACAAACAGGGAATTCTGCTGAATGAATAGCACAAAGAAATGGAAAACTATAAATATATATAATATGCCAAATATTTTGTGTTCAATTTTAATTATTTGATAAAACAATATCTCCAAAATTATGTTAGTAAATTGGATCAAACTCAGTTTATTATAGAGATAAAATAAAAACATAACGACAATATATATATACATATACTATATTTATCTAAACTGTATGGCACACTACTACAATCTACTGGAACACATTAAATATTCTACAATATTTTTAATTTTATGTAAATGAAGTAAGTTCTAGTGTTACATCGGAAAACATAAAAAAAAAACAGGGTATAACTAGTTCAAACATAAGGCAGCGCCCTTGTTGACAGTCAGCCAACCCTTTGCTTTAGCTAAATAACAAATTATCGCACCTTTTCATAGACCCATACAGACAAAAAATAAAATAAAAACTAACATGGGTGAAGAAGGGGTTTTCTTTTTGGTGGGAGAGTCGGTTTGGATTTTCAAGAAAAGCAAAAAACAAAAAACAAAAAAATGTTCGCTGCCAGACGCAGCGGCGTACAAACAAAAACATCAACTATCAAAGCTTTCCGACACGACTGACTGCGACGGGCCCGTGCTGTCTTCAAAGTTCCGAATCCCAGAGTCTCTCTCATCTTATCGCTACAGTCGCGCAGATGTCATACTCTATATGCATAGATTTATGTATGCATGTATAGTATATACTGCTTATATTTATATATAACCTAAGTACACACACTCACCCACACACACACACTGGGGTAAAGGCACACCCGGTCGCATTCACACTCATTTTTATTTCAACGTATTTTTGCGGCTGATAAGCTGCGCGCGCACATTCAAATATTTACAGTAGACATTTGTACTAATTGCAGTGTACATATTTAGTTAGATTATTTAGAAGTACGTGCGTGTGTGTGCGTGTGTGTGTGTGTGTGTGCGTAAGCTTAAGTGGAACAAGAAAAGACAGTTGACCGATTGTAATTGCTGAAATACGTTACAAAATGCTCACGATTTGTCAATTGAAAATTGCCACACGACAACACAAAAGAGAGAAAGAAATAAAGAGAGAGAGAGAGAGAGAGAGAGAGAGAGAGAGAGCGTAGAATAAATCGAACAGATTAACGATGCTTGATTGGGAGTGTAATATGAAAACTTGAGCTTCTATAATCTCGAACGAACAGTTGGACGGACGGACAACAAGACGGACATTTCACGAAAGCTATATGCTCATTTCACTTTCGTGAATGAAAGAGAGAGAAGGAGAGAGAGAGATAGAGAGAAGTTGCCCGCTTGGAAGTGTAATAAGAAATATTTAAGTTTTATAAACTGTAACTGGACTGGAAAATATATTCACGGGCTATATATACTAATAATAATATGTGCTTTAATTCACACTAAATATTTCGTATTAGAGAGCTCAGTTGAAAGACCTAGAACTTAATTTACTCCAATTAAATAAACTAATTTTAAATTACATACAAATAGTTGTTCAATTGCAACAAATAAATGAGTCTTTAGTCTAGTCAAAATAAAGCAATCAATTAATAGTGGAATTTTTTGTAGTTCATTTTTTGCAACAATACTGCAACAATAATGATTACCAAATATTATTGGATACAAATTCCTTCAGCATTAGGCAAATAATGCGTAAATTTCGCATTGCCCGTCTAATCGAATCTATAAACTTTAAGGCAGCACCTAGTCGAAAGTACCCTAACTTTTAAGCCTACCAAATTGATTTAATTTTTTAATAATTATCATTTTAATTTGTTATAGGTATTTTAACAGGATTTTTTATTTAATAATATTTATTTTTTATAATTTTTATATATAAATATATTTATTTTTTCAATTAATAATTATTTATTGAAAAAATAAATATATTTATATATAAAAATTATAAAAAATAAATATTATTAAATAAAAAATCCTGTTAAAATACCTATAACAAATTAAAAAAAAAAAAAATACTTTTTAAGTATATAAAATATATCTAAGATATATAAAATATAAAACAGAACTTTAACAATTTTAAATTGATTCATTTTCATTTATTATTAAATTCTGAATAAATTTTTGCAATATTCTGTTTTAAATTTTAGATACTGTAAAATTAATATAAAAAATTGTGCAAAACATTATAATTGCAAATCATAAATTTCTTAAAAATAGCTCACCATCCATCAAATCAAATATTTATATTACAAATTTTCCTCTATATTCAATTTTGATTTGAGTACTCTGCACAAACTCATAATAATTGCTTGTTAACGATTTTTCTTTTTCTTTATTTTTATGTGTTTTTATTTTATTTGCATCATTTATTGTTAAATGTGTGCTAAATTTAATATTTGCACATAAAATTTAAGTCGTCTGGCAAAAGTGACAAAACGAAATAAAAATAAAAACAAAAAGTAAACACGCAAAATAATAAACGACACGCTGTCTAGTTAGTTTCATTATGCCGCTGTATATATAAATATAGATATATGTATATGTATATATGTATGTTTAAATATGCAGACCTATATAAGATTTATGTGCGAATTCATTATTTGCCTAGTAATAGGAGAGCAGCTATGGGGCTATATTCGTGCATAAATCATTATACATATATTTACAACACTTTAGGCACATTGTGAGTTAGTCGGGCTACTAGCTGCTTAGTCGCAGATAGGTAAAATGGCAACATTGCCAAGTTTTCTTACACTTAACACATATAAACGCAAAGACTCATACTCACACAGCAAAGCGACTCAAAAGGCACGCAAATTGAGAGAAGCAGGCAGAAGCAGAGCCAGAGAGTGAGAGAGAGAGTGAGTTAGAGGTGAGCGTGCGCTCAGCGTTTTGTTCACTTAAGAGCATTGAGTGAGTTTTAATTTAAGAGAATATGCAGCAAAACGTGCTCAAGAGCATGAAATACTCACTCATTTGGTCAATCTCTCTCTCTTTCTTTCTTTCGACTGTGTGTGGCAGCAGCTCAAGAGCGGCATCAGCTGCTGCTAATTAACTGTAACTTCAAGCTATTTTCTGCCTACAGCAGTTGAGTGAAATCACATCTGTTGGATATTTTCGATATTAAATCAATTTTGGGTTTTTGATGTGATATAGATATATGTATATCTATGTAGATATGAGTATATAAAATATAATACATAATTTAATATTAAATATAATAAAATGTATGGAATTATAATTAATAAGTAAGTAATTATTGAAACTTTAAATATTCTTTATAAATCTTTGCTCAATTAAAAGAGAAGTATGCATGAAAAAAATAAATAGAATAAAAAACTGAAAATTACATTTATACAAATATTTATATTCACTTCATTTCATTGCGCCGTTTTAGTTTTAGTCTGCCTTTAATTACTTTAAGCATTACTTATGCTCTATGCTGCTCTGGCTTCTTCTTCTTTTTAAAATTAGCCACTTAATCCAATTTCAATTAGCTTCACTTCAACACGTTAAAATATTAATATTGAATTATAAAATTCACTGCCATAAATTATTCCACAAATGGATTTATATATTCGTTTGTATGTAGCTGTCACACACACACACACACACACACCCACACACACACGCCCAGGTGTTTAAACATAATTATTTATACTTAATAAGTTCTTTGCATTTAATTGCTTGAGCTAAAATAAATTAAAATTTGGCATATATATGTACATATGTATATATGTATGTACGTATGTATATATACAAAAGCTTAAATGGTCTTTTACGATGAAAATAATCAACACGAAAGGCTGTAAAATTCGCTACGCTTCCAGCAATTTTACAGTCGAAGCAGCCGCATTTGCCACCTTTGCGGTTGCAGCCCCCTCTTCCACATACATACATACATACATACATATATATATGTCTATGTTTGTGTATACTCCTTGAACGGCTACAAAAGATGCCAAATTCTAAGACTTAGCAGCCAGCACCCGCCCCTCTCACCTGTCTCTCATCCACCGCCTCTCGCGTCGTTTCTCGTCGCAACCCATTGAGCCGCACTTTAGCTAAGAATTTTCTCTAATGACTTAAACGCAGTAACCACTAAAACATTTACAACGAACACAGCAGCAACACAGCCGCTACCGCTGCCGTCTGCCGCGCCATGCCCGCCCGCCTCCTGCTGCTGGGGGAGTCAAGGTAAAAGCCTCCTCCACTTCATGTTGTAGGTAAAGTGGCGCATTTTTGCGCAAATTTTCCTCGAAACCGCAAGTTGAAAACTCATTAAGCGAAAAGCATTTGGCGGCTAAAGCGCGCCCAAGACCAAGTCACAACGTCTCACTGCTCCGCCCCCCCTCCGAGGCGTGGTAGCATTAACAAAAACTCCAAAGCGCATAAAAGGCGGGCGCTGGTAGTCAGATGACTCCATAAGAAAGTCACAACGAAGTTAAAGAGATCCCTTGCCATGGCCACCAGTGGGATAAGTGAAATAACAGAAGATAGTTTTACGCTGAACCAAATCTGTTATCAGAGGATAACTAATTTAATCACAACTAAACTCTAATAATCTTGGTGTAAATATCTCTCAATAATACGAGTATATGAAATTCTATACATATATTCGATAAACATATATTCTCCAATTCGATTAATGTCCAATTGGAATATTATCAATATTATATAGCATTTACTTAATTAAGCATTTAATATATATAGAATTACTTTAGTTTATATTTATTTATAGAAAATATTAAAAATAAAATATATATAAATTTTATTCCAACTAGACAACATTTTAAAATATTAAAAAGCTATAAAAATAAATTTTCGATATTTAAAGTGACATCAAAATTGATCGAATCATGGTAGGAAGTCTGTAAACAATTTTATAAAATTATATTGATTGTCTAGGAAACCAACTTTTAGTCTATTTACAATATGCATACCAATAAACATATCGATCGTTGTCATACTTTTCTCGTTCCCAAACAACCTTTATATGTAGGTAACTCTAAATACCTTTAAATGGCAGTTTACAAAACTGAGTTGAAGTCAGTCAGACAAGCGGCAAATGTAGTTTCATTGCCAGCCACTCGCCGGAACAGGAGTTGAAAGTGGAGTAATCAAAAAATGATATTCGAGTTGGTGTTGCACAATACCGGAAGCATTGGTAGAGGCGCTGGGTCGACTATCGACTATACTACATGTAGTTCGCAATCAGAATTGATTTCCAGTTCGATGGGTGTTCGCATTATATTTTGAGCATTAAACTGATTGCGTCAAAATGGAAGGAAGTCAAAGTTTGCCACGGTTATGGCTCAAAGTGAATTTGGCAATTTGTGCGGCTCTCTGGCCTCTGGCCGAATGCCTCTAAAACTGAACTGTCATAAATAAAATAAATATTTTGCGACGGCAGAGACGAATGGCCGAGCCTAAGCCTCAACGTTGGCAATTTGTGCCTTATAATCAAGGAAGACAGGACGGACGTTTGGCGTGAACCAAACCAAGGCAACCGAAAAGGCGGCGGCGGCGCAAATCAAATCCAGTTGACGAGCTCGCCAGGCAGCGACGTCCACACGGCTCGATGATTGGGAAGCTCGCACGTGCTACGTAATTCCGCACAAAAATAGCAGCTGGCCAACAGGCATAACACCAATTGCCATTGCCAATGCCATTGCCATTGCCCGGCCTACGTCCCTGGAGTATGTAAAAGTTTTGTAAATGCCAAGCAGAACTTGAACATACCCTGCAAATACCCTGCAAGTCATACGACTTGATCTTAAAGGCAAATGATTAAAGTCCAACTGCAAAAGTCTTATTTATTTTTATAAATAATATAAAAGTTGAAATGAAACAAAAAAAGTATATAACTATATATGTATATACATATGTATATACAAAATATATATAAATAAATTATTTGCATTTGTAGTATTTTTTAAATATTTATTTCCATAAGTAAACCAATTTAAATAATTACAAAAATATATATAAATAAATTATTTACATTTTTAGTATTTTTTAAATATTTATTTCCATAAGTAAACCCATATAAATAATTACAAAATTATTAATTTATTATTTATTTTGATTTATTTTTTATTATTATTTGCATTTTTAATATTTTTTAAATATTTATTGCCACAAGTAAACCCATAAAAATAATTACGAAATTATTAATTTATTATTTATTTTTATTTATTTTTTATTATTTTTTGCATTTTTAATATTTTTAAAATATTTATTTCCACAAGTAAACCCATAAAAATAATTACGAAATTATTAATTTATTATTTATTTTTATTTATTTTTTATTATTTATTATTAGTTTAAAGCTTTAATATTTTTTTTTAGCTCTAACTGCATTTATTTTCGTCATTAAAGGGTATATCAAGTTCCATCACTTATTCTTTTGCTTTAATAAAAAAAAACTATTTAAGTCCCTTGGTCATGCCCTGATAACCTATCAAATTTGGCTCGGCTTGACTTGAGCTTTGTAGTCAGGTGTATTTACTTTTGATTTCTCAATCTGGACGCAACTTTGCCTTGTTTTTTTTTGGGTGTTTTTCATTAGAGCCGAAAGTTTCTCATTTTTGTAAATTTATTAGCATAATGCTCAAAGATATGGCGTTCATTTGACAGCTTCTCGGGCAAGTGGCCGCGTGCAACGATGATGATGTTGGTCCCTTATGACCAAAGCGAGCATCCAGCTGCTGGAGCTGATTTGCTCTCCTCCCCATTTCATTGTTTCATTATGTTAATAAGCGGACAAGGCAGGGCGGGGCTGGGCTGGGCAGGGCTGGCCGTCGCTAGATTCGTGTAATGAAGCCTCGCAGCTTTCGTAGTTTGTTCGTGTTGCCACAGCTCTTGAAATTCACTCGAATTTCAAATATCCTCCAAGTTTATTATGTCATCCTGGAGCAGGACCAACGGCGACGTCGACGGCGACACTTTGCTACAATGGCGCCATAAAGTTTATTCGTGTACGAAAAATATCCAGTTGATGGAAGAAGCCAGCCAGGGACATGGCTCACAGGATGCAGGACACACTTCGCACTGAAGGGGTAATGAGCAGCTGCAGCAGCAGCAGCGGCAGCGGCAGCGGCAGCAGCAGCAGGCGCCATTTGCTGTCGCCTCTCGTCATATAAATCGACGCAATTATTTCGGCAGCGCTTCTCGCCTTCCAAGTGTTTCAGTTCAGCAAATTGGAATATTTGCATAAATTACGCGTTTGGTCAATACTCGACCAGTGGCAAGAAGAGAGGCTGAGAGAGGCAGGCAGAGTGCGCACAGAGGTCAACGAAAAATCTTACATAAAAAGAAACGAGCAGAAATGATTTCTCCGACAGCTCATTTAAATTTACAGAAATAAGGCAAATGAAAATGTTGCTGGAATATTTATTATTAAATTGTTTATTGTTTTTATGAATTATTATCATTATTAATAATTTATTAAATCCCTAATTGTTTTCATTTATTATAAATAAACGTTGACTGAATGACATTGAGCAGAAAAATAGTTACTAAAAATTAAGACAAAGGGAAAATGCTGATAAAATTATTATAAAGCAATAAAATATTTATTTATGTGCTATCAATTTTTTAACAATTATTTTTAATTTTAACCCTCCATACTTAACTTGAATCTATGCAGACATACATACATAAATATTTAAATAATTTAATAAAAATGATTTATTCAATAAAACAGTAAATAGTATTAGTGCAAGTTCCACTCTAAGAAACATTGTTTCAAAATTCTATCTAATTTATTAAGTAAAATTTAAAAAATATATACATATTTAATTTATCTATTAAAACTTAAACTGTAACATAACTTAACATATAATGTATTAAATAAAATTATAAAAATAATACACATTTAAATTCTCTGCTACAACTTCACTCATAACATAACTTAACATATAATTTATTAAATAAAATTATAAAAAAAATATATACATACTTAATTTCTATGTTAAAACTCAACCTATAACAAAACATAGCCTAACCTATATCATGTTATATTTATATACATATATCAAACATTGTTAATAGCCCGTATAGAAGCATATTTAAAGAGGCGAAACTCTGCCTTAGACATCTCAATATCCATGCTGGCTGCTCATATGTATGTTTGCCTAGGAGATCTGAGGCAAAGGAGCTGAATTAAGTGCCATCCCCTTTGGTTCGGTTATGGATGAGTTAAATAATTAGCTCGAAGTTTTCGCTAAGTCGTGCCGCGGCCTAATTGTCAAAGTTTTATTTGCACTTATGTCATAGCCAGGGCCTGATAAAAGCAGTTTAATTCAACTTAAAGTTATGATTTAAGCGTAAAGTGTGGCCCTATTGGCAGCGATTGTAAAGTAAGCCGTATTTGAACCGTGATAAGGAAACTAATTTTAAGATTCTTATCGTTCCATCGCTGAGGCTCCCCCCTTTCAAAGTGCTTTAGTCTCAAATCAAAGACGCGTCGTGCCTAGCAACAAATTCGCCAACTGGGCTGCTGCTCAGTTAAATACGTATTTAAGGAAAATGTTGCCACGTCCACGGGCCCCCACGAGCCAGCCTCCCCTTCCCTCGCTGACGGCAAACAATTATAAATCTGTACAAAGAAGGCGGCACGGCCGCATTTTTGGTTTTTCAAAAAGTTTTCACCATTTTGCTTCAAATTGAAAACCATTTGCTGAAAGGGAGCAAACGAAAGGGCAATGGACAACAGGGTAGGCAGATGAGGAGGAGGAGGAGGAGGAGGCGAGAAAGAAGCCGAATACCGAAAGAAGATTACCTCATTAATTTCTATTAAAATTAAAATAAGTTTTGTGCTTTTTGAAAATGGCCCACAACGAGGCACAAAACGAGGCAAGCGACGCACAAGCATATAAAATAAATAAATAAATAAAAGACAGCGAGAGAGACAGAGAGAGAGAGAGAGAGAGAGACAGAGAGAGAGAGAGAGAGAGAGAGAGAGAGGGGACGACTAGATGGACAACTTAGGGACATTTCGTGCTGCTGGGTTGAATGACTTTGTGGTCCATTGAAAAGTGAACGAACACAATTTCCTACTTACAACACATTTTGTAAATATTTAATAGGTGGCCAAGGACAAGGCCTGGACTTGGGCCTGGGCCTGGGCCTGGTTCTCGCTCTGGCTCTGGCTCTGTGCCTTGGGTCCATCATAACCGCAATTGAAAGTTATTAGTCGAGCCCAGTTGGCGTCCAGCTGTGTCTAATGATTTTTCTTCACCATTTTTTCCGCTCGGCTGAAGGTGTCAGCATTTAGTGGGCGGGGGGGAGGAGCGCATTATAAATGCTAAAAAGCAAGCACGATAAACAGGGGTATTCCAGAGGAAAATTTAAATACGCTTCAACTGAGACAACCTATTCACAATTTTTAGAAGATTTTGAATGCCATATTGCGAGTTATTCCTCTAACTAACTTTTAAACAAAATTTAAATAATAAAAACATTCTCCAACTGAAGTAAATCAAGTGGAATTTCAGACGAGCTTCAAATTGTAAATGCGAAAATGATAAGTGGCAGTGGTATTCCATAATATATATATATATATATATATATATATATATATATATAATAAAAATAAATAGTCAAAAAAAAAAAATTATATACATATACATACAAACAAAAAAAAAAGAAATAAATAAATAAATAAAAATAAAAAAATAAAAAAATAAATAAAATAAAATAAATAAATAAAATAATATAAAATAAATAAAATAATAATAATTAAAAATAAATATATATACATAAATTAAAAAATTTAAAATTAAAATAAAAAAGTCAAAATAAATAAATATAAATAAATAAATATATCTAATATAAAAATAAATAAAAATAAAAATAAATAAATTAAAACATATTAAAGCAAAATAGAACAAAATATAAAATATTTAAATACAATATATAAATATTGTTTATCATTAAATTTATAAACTTTTTTACAATATTATATAAATAAATGTTACACATTCTATAATGGCAGCATTTAATTATATATATTGTTTATATTATTACTCATATTCTGTAGGACTAACTGAAAAAAAAACCTATTTAATATAGCTCAAGTACATATTTATTAAATATTTTAGTTGAAGCTCAAAGACAAATATTTCCTTAGAATCTTGAGACACAATGTCTGAACAACTGAACACAGATTACATAATATAATGGAATATAATATAATATAATATAATATAATAGAATAGAATATTCTCTACTTCTAAATGAATTGTTATTTTATTCAATATTTTAAATAATTTGTCTTAAAGTAAAATATTGAATAAAATAACAATTCATTCAAATAAATGTTTTTTTCCCTTCACAGATTATGCTCTTATCATTCGATGAATTCGCCTTTAACAGTTAAATTATTAATTATTAATAAAAACAACAGAAATAAATGGCAAGATGCAATACTTATTTTTTCTGCCTGCTCAGCCGTGTGAGGTTGATGCGCAACACACATGATCCCCTCCCCCCTCACCACCCGTTCGGGCATTGTGTTGAAGCACTTTGATGTCGTTTTTGGACAGATTGCAATGGCTAAACACTCAAGAATAAAACACGAACAAAAAGAGAAACATAAAATATATCCTGCTAGCGGGACGGACGTGGAAGAAGTGAGGAGAAACAAAACTGAAATGAAAGGACATTTTGCACGCGCTGCCGCCTTAATGACGACGATTAAAATGCGCTCCACAAAAGTTGCGCCTCATAAGTAGAGCGCTGGGCAAAACCAAAAGGTTGAGAGAGGGGGCGAGCCTGAGGTGGCGGCGCGTGGGATGGTGAACAGCCACGCAGGTGCAAGAGCCGTTCGCTAATAGGGGAAAAGTGGGGAGCGGTGGGCTGTGGGCTGTGGGAGGTGTCTGCTATATAGGGAGGGAGGCAAAGCAGCAGCTGGGCTGGATGGAATAGGGTGACACTTTGTGCGATACATGAAAAACTCATAAAGCAAAAAGGAAACAATTACAAATACAAGTGCACACACGCACACTCGCATGTGTGCAACGTGTATGTGTGTGTGTGTGTGTGAATGGGGGACGGGGTCTGGAACTGGGACTTTGACTGAATTGCAGGCGAGAGTTATTCACAGATGTGTGTGTTTGAAGGATTTCTGTTACAATTTGTTTTGCGGCGCTTCGCTTTAACAAATACCTTGATGCTGTCGCAGCCGCTGCCACTGGCTCAGTCGGCGTCGCAGTCGATGTTTGTTGCTTGCTTTCCTTTTATTTCCTTTTATGGCTTTCCTTGTGCTGAAGAGTGAAATTGTTTCCGGCGCACTTAACGATGCTGCTGCTGCTGCTGCTCTGCTTCATCTTCCACGTCTGGTTGATGCTACCTCCCGCCCCCCCTGCCTCCACCACGCCCCTTTGCCATTCCACTTCACAGTTGATGGCAAACATTTCCGCTGCTCGTCGCATAATTTAATGCAAATACCCCAGCACAATGCCCGACCCCCCCAGCCCTCGCACCTAGTCTAGTCTCCATCTCTCTCTCTCTCTCTCTATCTCTTCTCTCACTAAATATCGATTTTAATAAGAGCACAATTTTTCTTTATGCATTCCACTGGCGTCTCGCCTTGTCCTTGAGCTGACCTTTGCGCTGGCTGCAGCTCGCATCCCCTCGGATCCTTGACAACAATTGCATTCGCTTTAGCATGCATTCTCATGACTCCGAAATACCATGTGATTTGTCGCCGGAAGTCAAAAGTCTTGAACTTATTAGACACTATTTTAACTTAGTATTACCAATTGCAATATTTCATTCTCTCTAATGCATAGAATATTAGAGAAGAGTGTCGGAACTATTGGAGAGAGTTATTACTAATGAAACAATTGGAGTGGAATTGCAAAGACTTAACTGATTGAGACTTTAAATAGAAATGGAACGGGATTAAATCATATAAAATATTTTAATGGAGTTCTAAAGAACATTGTTGATTGTAGAATTAATTTGCTGTATTTAAAACTCAATTTAAAATATATATTTATGTAAATCTTTAAAGTCTCATATGAATAGCAATTGAAAGTCATGGAATAATATAGAAAAAATTGTAATTTTATTAAATATATGCACAGCTTTGTTCTATTCATATACCGAAGCGCAATGGAATGAAATTATATGAAATACTCATTAAAAAATTAAAACAAATAAATAAATTAAAGCTTGAGTTGTTTTTATAAAAATCACATTGCAACTCTGTACTTAATCGAAATTAAAATAATAATATTATTATATATATTTTTCAAAAATGTAAGAACGCATCTTAATTTAAGTACAACGAAATGAAATTCAACTCGCTTCACACTTCAATCAATATACATAATCATAATTGGATATTTCGAAAAGGCTGACATATTAATTAACCATAAATTGTGATATTTTGTATACGGGGCTGTAACAAGTTTTACAGATTTCGCACTGGCTGTCAGATGGAAAAATGTAAACGGAAAAAAAAAACTGTAATGCGTAGTGTCTCGAATTGCTTATTTAACTGCCGATTGAAATCGTTGTAAAAAAAATTTAAAATTCTGCTCGGCTAGTTGTAAACCAGAAACGCAGCCTGACCCCAAAATCCACTCGCACTTGTGAATTTTCACACGCAAGCAAACAAACCAGGCGGGATGTGTGCGGGTATGCGTGTAAGCATGTGTGTGTGTGTGTGTGTGTGAGAATTTGAAGGATAAATAAACAGACACGTGGCACACGTGAAAAATACACGCAACACAAATGGACGAAAACCTATTGAATGATAAGTATGTAACTAAAAAACCTGCTCGAATTAGGAATCGGAAAAAAAGGGTGAAGGGACCAGGAACAGTACAGGAAATAAAAAAAAAAAAAATAGAAAAAAATAAATAAAAAACAAAATAGAAAAATGTACAAAAATCGAATTTCAAATATCAGAGAGAGAGAAACGAAATTTAAATATGCGAATACGAAAGGGATAAGCGCAACGTTTTTATGCAAAATAGGAGGAAAAAAAAAAAATGAAAAAAGAAAGAAGATAGAAGAAGCATTTTTGCGCAAAGGGCTTATAGCGGATTTATTTTTGGCAACACGGTAACACAGCCCTCGCCCATTCAGAGCCAATCCCTCCACAATCCCAGCGCAGGAAACACAGACCAGAAAACAAACACAAATACACGCAATCCAAATATTAACGTGCAGACTCTCAAATAGCAGATACAAATTCCAAATACGAAATTCTACGAAATAGAACGTGTGGCCATAGTGGGTGGCAGGAGGCGGAAGGTGGGCACAGCACAGGCTCAGACCTGCATGGCATATATAGTATTTTGAAAATCAAATGCGTTGCATGGTCCTAAGCTGACATCGAAATGGGAAAGCCAACAGGATTTCAGATCGGGCATCTGCATAGTTATCGAACGGGTTGCCCATTCTCGAGTAGACGTTCAATATGAATATATGTAGATATATGTATATATTAGACATCTTTCATATAGACAATTATAGATTGCTTAAGCAGAAATCAAGCCGAAAACATGGCACAAATCCACAGTTAAATCTATGTATTGTAAAAGTTTTTGAATCCATTAAAATTTGTTAACATGTTTCAGCCGGACAGTTAAGGTACCTACAAAACATTCATGTCGGGGTATCAGCTTAGAGATTTGTATACTTTGTCTAACCCCTTGCTAGCTAGCTAACTGGGAAGCTACTTAGTGAGTGAGATTTTCTTTTTTGTTTGCGGGTGGATGGACGCAGAACTGTTTTGTGATTTTGACTGTGATGTTGATGAAGTGCCAAGCAAAAGCAGGAAGTAGAGGAGCGAGTGAAAGAAATAAACGAATGTATGAGTGAGGGAGTGAGTGATGTGGCTGATGGATGGATGGATGGATGCATGGATGGATGGTAGTAAAGGCTGTACTCTCAAGAACCAAGAGCTTATTGGGCCAAACAAATATACTAGGTGCTGTGCGAACCCTAGAGCAAGACCGTTATTCGATAAGTGTGCGGCGGGCCTCACTGAAATTATACGCACACTTGCCCGTTTTGCTTCACATGAAGTTGATGGATGACCCCGGCAACGCGTTGGTTGGGTCAACTGCTGCCGCTGACCACCATAAATGGGGAGCAGTTCCCTTTTTGGCCAGAAAAAAAAAAGAAAGGCAAAGAGACGAGTGAGGGCAGTTCCGTGATACTACTATGCACTTGATAAATGGCGACCATAATGAATGGCTGTCCTCTGGCATCTACACTCGAAATATAGCCAAAAGATTAAAGTACATGAATATGAGAAAATTTATTGAATAATCTTTATATAATTTCCATTCCACTCTGGCCACGGCGATAAACAAAGTGGATTGCATCAGCTCTTAGTTGCATGTGAAACAAAACATTTGAGTAGATAAATTTTTTTTTGTAGAAAAAGAAACACTATTCTATCATGTGAACAAGTGAAATGATTTGGTGGGAACAATATGCCTTATAAAGTGACCCCAACGAACGAGTCCCTGCAACTGCAATTGCATCGGCTATAGAGAGAGGGTCGGGCATCTAGCATTGTGTTGCAGTGGAGCCAATGAATCGAATTCATTTACATTTCATATTTATCTGACGGTGAAGTGAAACACAAATGCAACATAATCGTAATTACTTAATGCGCTCAACAATGTTTTGCCACTAAATTTCAGCTGAAATGCATCGTTAAATGCAACAGACGCTGCAGTCAGTGCTGCAGCTGATGCTGAAGCTGGAGCAACCCCGACAACCCCCTGCTATACCAGCTGGAGCATAGGCAATGATTAGGCTCTAAGTGAAAACATGTGGAGCACAGATCTGTGGCTGTGGCACATGAAACATATGAAGCATTCGCGTGACTCATAAGGCCGCCAGATGGTGCAGCACGCATCATCGCCAGACTTGCAGAGGCAAGGGACTGGGGCGGGGCTGGAGGGATAAAGATGAGAGTATGGGTATGGAGGATCGCTCGCATGCACATGCCGTCTTAATGGAGTGCACAGGTTATTCAATTTACATACATACATACATACATGCGAATCTGTTTTCAGTTCATGTTTTATGGCAAACACTAAATCGTAAATCAAGCATATTTCTTTTGGAATACTCTTTAAAATCCTTTGTAGCTATTTCTAGAGGGGAGCATAAATATACTATTATCGTTTCTCAGATAATAAAACAACACAGCTCTAGCAATGCACAAGGCTGACAGCACAGCAAATCATATCTAATCTAGCTGACAGAAAGCAAAGCGACGAAGGCTCTACAGATGAGATTCCCTTAACGGAATCTTGTGGACTTGAAACTCTATTGTAAAGTGGTGCCGGATAAGAAAGAAATGGCTGTAGATTGAAATTGTAATTTTTGACTAATAAGCCAAACTAAACAATAATACAAAAAGACAGTACAAAATGTTTACGTATTTGAAATGCATAAATTAATAAAATTATTTGTATTTCCAAAAAATATATACTATGTAGTAAATATTAAAATGTTTCATCATCCAAACTTTTTAGTTAGACAATAAAAAAAAAAATAAAATAAAATAAATAAATATATAAATAAATAAATTTAAAAAAAAAAAAAAAACAAATATGTATATAAAAAATAAATTTTAAATAAATATATAAAAAATGAAAATTTTATAATTTAAATTAGATAAATATGTATAAATAAATTAAAAAAAAAAAAATATATATATATATATATATATATAAAATAAATTTAAAACAAATATATAAAAATAAATATATAAAAAATGCAAATTTAATAATTTAAATTACATATACATATATGTATAAAAAAATTTAAAAAAAAAATAAATAAATAAATAAATAAATAAATACATATATAAAAAATAAATATAAAATAAATACATAAAAAATAAATTTAAAATAAAAATATAAAAAATGCAAATTTTATAATTTAAATTAGATAAATATGTATAAATAAATTTAAAAAAAAAAATAAATAAATACATATATAAAAAATAAATTAAAAATAAATATATCAAAAATAAATATATAAAAAATGAAAATTTTATCATTTAAATTAAATTAATATGTAAAATGTCACTTACCTTAAATTTCGTAACTGCAGCAATAATTATTGATATAAAATGTCTATAAATAGCATATACAAACGTATATACATATATACAAAATTTGACTGAAAAGACAAGAAAAAAGTTTATAAATAAATTAATAGCAGGCACTAACTCTTTGACTAGATCATTTATTTATTTAATATTAAAGAAATCTAATTAAAAACTGTTATTTGCCTTCCTTCTAAAACTAAAAATTATTCTCTTAAATACAAAATATATAATTTAGCCAGAATATTGTTTTCCCATATTAAATATTTACATGTATATTTATTATAAGAAATATATAGAATATATTCGCTTATCCCATAAATTAAAAACTCTAAAATGTATAAATAATGCCCATCCTTTCTCCTAGAAACTGTTAAAATTTTGTTTATTTATTTTTTTTACGCACAATGGTCACAAACAAATTTTGGAAATTTATTCATGAAAGTTGGTAGAAATATATAATTTGTATTTAGAATAGCTACGTTAGGCCATAATGTGGAGCATTAGCAGTGCTCTAGCTGTGGGTGTGTGAGTGTGAGTGTGAGTGTGAGTGGGTGTGGATGGCTAAGGAAGCCAAATGGGCCATTAAAGCCAAATATTAACGCTACTGTATATCCGTGCAACTAAAACTTGCGCATGTTGATATCTAGCGGAATTATATATATGTATGTATATGTGTGTATATGTGTATATAGATAAACAAACATATATATATATATATGTATATATATATCCCACCAAATTATGCAAATGCTAGCCATTAGAGCGCCGCTTTTTATATGCAAATTAAATGCCGTGGAAATTTATACATTTTGCGAGAATAATTAGGTTCGTGTGTGAAGTGGCCACAATTAAGTGACCAGAAATGACGGCTGCAAACGAAATCTATAATTAAAGTCAAATAGACTTTGTAAAAGCCACCAACAGACGACAGCAAATGAAATTAAATTACATTGAATGAATAAATTGAATATTTTTATATTTTCTTTCTAGTATGCCCTGTGTATAAGCTGGCTAAAACTCTAACATAAATATATATTTGGTAATTCAAATATATATTAAAAGACTTCATTTCGTATGCCATATACAATTTACAGGGTATCTCTTGGTGATTCATTGCTTAGCTCAAACATTGTTATTTATTTAATTGTACTAATGCTGCTTATGCGAGGCACGTTCGAGGCGTGGTCATGGGAACGGGCTGATATGGCCACTACTTATGTCCGCGTATACCCACTTCACTACTATTTGAATACTCTCAACCTCTCCCGAAAAAAATGAAGAAGAAATATACACACAGGCACAAAAAAAACGAATGTCCATTGCGACGTGTTAATTATATTTTTGACAAATTAATTTGATATTCGTATGGCAATGTGGACGTCATTCAAATTTGAATTGAACATAAAAAAAGAAAACTAAATACATTTTAGACAATTATACAAACATCAGCGGAACATGTACATGCGATTATACGCATGCATATTCATTTATTATACCCTGAACCCATTGAAAATGGGAAATCAGGGTATAATGTTTTTTTTTTTTTCTAATTATATTTGTTTCATAAACATATCGATCAATTGTATTTTATTAATCATTTGAATAGTTGAATAGATATTAAATTATTTTTATTTATTTATTTTTTTTTTAACAATAAATTAAAATACTGCAAAATAATACTCTTATTTTGTAAGTCAAATATGTGATAAAGTAGCTGATTATTAACAACTTTAACTTCTACAGTTTTATTTTCAAAATCTATGATTGTTTTTCATACAACATTATAAACTGATGTTCCTATTCTATTGAGTCCTTATCTTCGGGCCTATGGGCCATTCTGATTCTTATAGTTACAGTGTACAAATAAATCATCCTGATGTGTCAACAAGTTGAGTAAGTATTTCCTCTTTCTTCTAAGTATTTCCTATATTTTTTTCCTTTACGTAATTTCTTTACGTAATTCCTTTACGTAATTTCTTTACGTAATTTCTTTACGTAGTTCCTCTACGTCTTTAATGCTTAGCTGATCGATCACACTCTCTACTTGACTTTATTGCGCTGACCCCCACCAGGCCTGGACGACTGAAGACTGACTGAAGAAATGCTGCAGCTGCTGCCCTTTATATAGCGACACTTTTACTCAAGCACTGTCTCTCGACGGCAGGTAGGGCTCATTGCAGTTGACCTTCAAGTGAGCAATTGGAACGCTCTCTGCTGCTGTAAGCATTCTAGCTTCGTTTTACCCAAATACAAATACCAAATGAGAACTGCTGCATACGCATAGACAACTTTAATGAACTTCTGCACTTCTTCTCTCCTTGCTTTTACTTTTATTATTTATTACTTGTATTATTATTATTATTATTATTATTATTATTATTATTCGATTATTTTCTGCCACTGCAAAAAAAATCACCAATCTGCTCGCACCTCATTAGCATATTATTAGCTAGCTAATATTTGTACTTGATTGTTTTTTATTTGTGTGTAGACTTGGAGTTTTCTGAAATTGCTTTACTTTCAGCGAACAGTTCTTGCTTCCCGGTTTGCTTTCCCCACTTCCTGCTCGGCACATAATACATAACATATATAAATCGAAAATATGAGAAGTGCTCGTTGGCTGAACCCGGAGGAATTCGTTGTTAAGCAGCGACCAGTATGCTGTGTTTCCCTTGTTTTCCCACATGCTGGATCAAGTGGACGAGGGGAACGAAACAATGCAACTGGGAGCTGGTAGCTGGTAGCTGGGAGGGGAACGGGAACAAGCAAATGGTGTAGCTGTTGTTATTATTGTGCGGATTAGTGTAGCGGGGTTTCGCCGGGCAATGCAATAAATTAAAATAATGTTTGCTCATTTAAAACTTAGGGGCTGGCTGCCGCTTTAGAGAGCTGCTCTGCCGGTGCTAGTAGGTACGCTGGGTTGAGAGGGGGTGGCTAGGGGCAACGCATTGCCATAGTAGAACAGGGACAAGTGTTTACTTGTGCGCCGTTAATTTGTTTTTACGACACTTGTTGGTGTTTATTATTTCTGTTTGCAGCTCCCGCGCTGTCGGTTAGTCATGGAGCCGAAATGAACGATGGAATGGGGGGGATAACAGCCGCAGCAGCAGCAGCAGCAGCTATGCTCTATACTCCCAGGAGGCCATTGGCGGAGGGAGCTTAAGTAGTAGTACGAACAACAGACAATTAGATAATAACAAATTTCAGCTCCATTGTTGACACTCTAGAAATGTGAAAATATCCCAAATGGAACCAGCACAAAGATAAAAACTTCAAGTGGGAACGCACACACATATACATACAAATAAATGTATATATGTATGTATTATAAGAAACATATAGACCCCTTTATATAGAGCCTTCTCCTTGCAAGTTAACTCTGCCGCAGATTAACTCGTCATGAATCTTAATTAGCAAAACGAAGAAAAAAAATGAAATGAAGTGAAGTGAAGTGAAGAGGGACTGTTGTTGCCTGACGTGGTGAATTGGTTGATGGACAAGCAACACACAGACTCATTACGCAAAACCTAGAGCTCCGATTGCATACCCAAGCCCAAAAACCCATGCTCAAACCCTATCCCATATAACATACGAGGAAAAAAAAAAGAATGATGGTACCAGAAGAAGAAGAACAAGAAGAAAAAGATTGTTTTGAGAACAACAACAATGACAACTTGAAATAATAATGCAAAGCATAACCATAAGAAGCGAGAGAGTGAGAGTGAGCGAGAGAGAATGAGAGCAAGCGTGATGAAAACAAAGACCAAACATTTAAAGACCAAACTGTGTACAAACAAGGGCATCCAGTTTTTTCTTTGGATTTAATTTTTTTTTTTTATATTTGTATTTTTTGGTTTGTGTTTTTTTCTAGCCCAACCTTTTTTAAAATCAAAACAAACGAGCGTGGAATGAAGGAATGAACGCTAAACGTAAACAACACAACACACACCCCGTCGAGCCAAACAACTGTATCTGCATCTAAACCCAAAGCCAAAGCCAAAGCTGTTGCTGTGTATCTGTATCTGAAAGCTGAATCCACAGTCCACAACTCGCCAGCGGGAGTAGGTGTAACTCCGGTAGTAGTGGCCTGGCTTGGCCTGGCCCAGCCGCAAATGAGCCCCAAGCAAGGCGAGCAGGAGAACCAGTTCAGCCAGTTGGCTGCTGCCCCGTTGCCATTGTCCGGTTGCCCGATTGCCGGCTGTCTTGTTATTATTTTTTATTTATTTTCTGCTGCTTTTTCTTGTTTTTGTTTTTGCATTTTCATAATAATAATAATACTAATAATAATAGTAATAAAAGAGAGCTTAAAGATCAACATGTGGCGATATGTGTATTCCACGGGCGCAGTGCCCTCACCTAAGAGTCATCAACAACAACAACAACAACAAAGTTGCAGCCACAACAACAACAACAACATCACACAGCTTCCATCTGTAAGCCTAGCATAAAGAGTCAACCCATAATTCATTAGTTTAAAGATACAAACTAATAGTATAAATATATATGTAAATCGATAAGCATAAATAAATAAATATGTATATATATATGTATATTATATATAAATATATATAAATAAATTTATATATATGAAAAGTCGTAAGCTGTAAATAATGACTAGTGTAAGACTAATTAATAGCTTTGCTTTATATAAATGTTAGTTAAACTTGGATTAGTGAAGCTAACAATTACTAGATTATATTCAAGGTATGCAGAAAAAGAAAAAAACAACACGACTGCTACAGACGGCTAGACACGACTAGAAGATACCCTGAACTCATGTGCAAAGCTGGTTCAATCATTCTAAGCTTCTTTTTATATTAATAATAATAGGGAACAGCATGTATGAGAGGTTAATTGCATTTTTGAATATACCTATTTTTTTTTTTTTTTTTTTTTTTTTTTTTTTTTTTTTGTTGGGCTGAGGTAGGAAAAAATGCTTTATGCACCGTCAGTCATGTCGTCACTTTGACCGGTGTGTCGGACTGCATAACTGCTTACCGACTAAAAAATCCTCCTCTTCTTCCTCAAATCCACCTTGGAACCAGGAGATATCCCGCATTAACCTTCATTGTGTGCTCTAAATGAGTGTTATTATTAACAACACATTGCAATATTGGAAGTAAATTTAAATATTTGAAACATAAACTATAAAATATATAATATTATTTAATAAAAATATTGGCAATCAATGTGCAACGAACTTAAATACGAAATATATATGTATATATACTTTTGTCAAACAGTGTAAGATGTAATATGAAATATAAATAGAATAATTCAGCCACATTATAATAAATAAAATGGCACAATAACTTAAAGTTGTAAGCTTCACTGCGATTGTGACTAATCAGAAATATCAACAGTGCCAATAGCAAGATATATATATATATATATATATATATATATATATATATATATATATATATAGCTAAAGTACATACATACACATTTTACGTTGGCCGACAGAAACTGGAAAATTGTCAAGCCCCATGACCTCAGCAGTTCGGTTAGCAACAATAATATTGAAGACGGGGGACGCGGGCGAACACAACTGCGAAGCCCTATATGATATGTTAGAATTCATTCAATGGGGCAGGGAAATAAGCGAAAGCCGAAATGAAAATATTTCATCAAATGAAAGTTAATCATAGAAACGCATTCAGTAGATTTTACTGCGAAGCCCCGCAATGCCATCAAAATAAGTAAAGCAAAAGACATCATGACGCCCACATCTTGTTCGCCTCTCTGGCTCTGCCTCTGCCCCTCTGCCTCTCCCTCTGCCTCTCTACTTTTCGTTTCATTGTGTTCTTTAAACAATTTAACAAATGCCACAAACGTCAATTGGAAGGCGTTCGAGGCACGTTCGTTAATTAAATTAATTGTGGCGTCTTTTGTCGATGTTGATGTCGCCCCTTATGCTACTTATGACCAGTCCAGGCCAGACCAGAGCCGACCAGACCCAACCCAGGCCGACCCGGCCATAAGGCAAATGCCGGCATATGTAGAGAACTGACCTACAAGCCGGGCCCCTCTCTCTGCGCTTTCCGCGCTCTCACATGCCACATGCCACATGCCAATGCACTTCCACGTCTTTCAGCATTTCGTACCCCTATACCTAAATGACAGACCAGTAACTGTCACCGTCATTCGTTGATTTGCTCTAATGTCTGCCATAAAAAACATAATAGGAGGAACATGTCTAGCTAACGAATAGCTGAAAATTGAATACACTACATAGCAGAGAGTATATGCGAGGGAGGGTATTTCTATATTTATTTATATACTGAATTTCTTTATAGAGCTAAGCTGAAATTTTACTCAAGATATGTTTAAATTAACTAATAATATAGAGACGAATTTATTCAAATTTTATTTGTATAATTTTTTAGAATTTCATTGATATAGGAAAAATTATATTAAGATATAAGAAAAATAGAAATAGAAATAGAATATTAGAAAAATTATTATAGAATATTGAAATAAAAATAGAATATTAGAAAAATTATTATAGAAAATATAAATTGAAATAGATTATTAGAAAAATTATTTAAATATATTATTTTTTATTACATATATATTTTTTTATTATATGTTATTTTTTATTATTGCATATCAGTAAAATATTAAAGAAATAATCTTTACTTAAGCTTACGTAAATTCTAAAAAGAAAATCTCGAATGATAAACAAAAATGTTGTATATTTTTATCTTTATAAGTAAAGCTTTAAATAATAAAAAATAATAATATAAAATAATATATATATAAATATTTTTCAATTTACAAGAACTTATAAAAGACGTAAAAATATATGTATATTTTATATTTATTAATTTATTCATTATTATTATATTTTATAATTTAATGCAAATCGATTCTTTTATGTAGGTATAATGTAAAAACTAATATTATAATATATTGATGTGTAGATGTATGATTGACAGATATAAAAGATAAGATTGAATACGCTATGCAATACCATTCAGTATTATAAATACTTGATAGAGTCAGCAACAACTGCTTCTGCCTATAGCATATATTATAACAAAATAAATTCACTCTAAATTCAGATTTTATATTGAATGCAGGATATAAGAACGTTTGATTCAGTTTACATACATTGCACACACATTCCAGTTGAAAATTCGCGTAAACCCCTTTTGGGTAGGCGCCTCGCTGACAGCTTCTATGTTGAGCGCTGATGTTGATGTTGATGTTGATGGCGATGTCGATGGCAGCATAAATTAGGCACAAACTAATTAAATGCGTTTCAATTGAAGTTGCAACTGACAGCAGCAACAACAACAACAGCAGCAGCCGCAACGAGCTAATGAGCAGAATGCTTGCATGTGTCTGTATCTTGTAGATACACGTACTCAATTCGTAGTTGCATGTATGTATGTATCTGTGGCTTACAGCTTACAGACACACGTACCCACTTGCCAAGTTGGCGGCGTAAACACGTTCGTGTTCTCGATGCTCTGGCAGCGTCTATAAATTGCAATTCGCCAAACTCTTTAGCTGCGTTCTCTTTCTGTTTTCTGTTTTTCCCCCCATCGATTAGCTTTAAGAAAATTGACCGGAAAATAAATGTAAAGTTAAAGCGGTTTATATTGTGGATAGAATTTTGTAAACAATTTTGTTATTTGTTGAGTGCTAATGTTAGTTTTATTTATATAATTTATACAATATAATAATGTTGAATATTGGATTTGATGTGATGTTAAAATACAGTTTGTGGCTTAATAAAGCAAGAAATCGATTCTTGAGCAATTTTTATTGTAATGTTTTTATTTATAATCATTTATTTAATGTTAAAAAAAACTTATTTTTTCTGCAGTTTTCATTTATTTATTTTATTTTATTTTTATTACTATTTTTATTTTTATTTTTATTTATTTTTTTTGTGTTCAATATTAATAATCAAATATGATTTATATTTTTTTAAAGATATATTTAATTATTAATATTAATACGAAATTTTGTTTATACAGCCATTTATGTTTTTAATATTTTTTAAAATTTATTTTTATTATATTTTATTTTTATTACTATTTTTATTTATTTATTTTTTTTTTTTTTTTGTATTCAATATTAATAATCAAATATTATTTATATTTTTTAGAGATATATTTAATTATTAATATTAATACGAAATTTTGTTTATACAGCCATTTATGTTTTTAATATTTTTTTTTATTTATTTTTATTATATTTTATTTTTATTACTATTTTTATTTTTATTTATTTTTATTTTTTTGTATTCAATATTAATAATCAAATATTATTTATATTTTTTAGAGATATATTTAATTATTAATATTAATACGAATTTTTGTTTATACAGCCATTTATGTTTTTAATATTTTTTTTATTTATTTTTTTTTTACAGACATTTTGTATTCATATCTTCTCTAATTTGTGTTATTTTTTTTATAGTTTTTTAATATTAATTTTTTAGAATATTTATTTATGTTTTATTGCTATTTCATTATTAATGTTTACTGGGCTACGCGTTCCGCTAGCAACGAATTTGCAAATTTCGTTTGCTGATTGTCAATTTTCCAAATGACTTTTTCATTGCCTACTTTTCACTTGCAAAACTTTTCCGCTTTTGGCAACAATTAAAAGCGCTGACTCAGCAGCGGCAGCGGCAACGGCTGCCGTCGCAGTTGGCCCGTTCCAAAACGGTTGGCAACAGCAGCAAATCAAATATGGCCAAAAACGGAAAGTCAGCCAAATGTCTCAGCCAGGCGGCACTTGAGGGCCAACAAACTTTTACCCCAGAGCCGCCAAGTCTGCCAAGTCTCTGTAGCTGTTATTATTGTCATCATCATCATCATTATCATCATCATCATCGCCATCATAATTATTGTTATTGCTGTTGCCTGCTCTTGGCTCATAATGACACACATATGAGTACTCCAGCGAGTAGAGACATAATTACCGCGCTGAACCGAACCCAAGCGACCAAAAATGATCTCTCGACTGACAGCTGACGGAGCTGCTAGCTGGTAGCTGTTAGCTGTTAGCCAAAGCCGTTGACTGATTTATGAAAGACACTTTTGCAAGTCGCCCAACTTGATTTTTTATTTTTTATTTTTACTTTTTTTGAGAAACCGTTACGGCTCTGCGCTCCAACAAGTGTCTGCCGCTCAATCTGTCTCTCCATCTCCATCACCATCTGCCTCTCTGTCTGACAGTCTCTGTCTCTCTATATATGTATGTATGTATGTATATAAATAAAAACATATATTTATATATGTATATATGTGTGTGTATCTATCAATCTTTCCATCTATCCATCTATCTATTTGTCAGCACATTCACCGAATCTTTTATCTGAATACCCTTTCTTTGAAGCAATCAGCAGGGTAGCATAAAATTAGTTCTTATCAATACAAATAGAGGAAGCGAATCAGAAAGTTTTCTTTAAAATTTACGCTCGTATACCTTAAATGTGATTTCTGAAAGAGAATTAAGTTTGTGATTTTTTCTTTCCTGAGATTTGATTTATAACAAATTTGTATTCCATTTAGCAATACTTTGATTTAGGTAGAGCATTTGCAGTGCGGCTTTATGCATAGTTTGTTGAAGGTTTTCTCAATTTTGGTCTATTACGAATTGAAGTGTTTTGTTGGCTCTGAGCTGTTGTTGTTTGTTGCCAAGCACCCAAATGGCTCAGTTTTCTGTTTCTGTTTCTGTTTCTGTTTCTGTTTCTGTTTGTGGCTGTCTTCTTCTCCGTCTACGTCTACGTTTACGTCTCCGTCTCGCCTGGCCTGCTGACCTGGCCTGAACTGAACTGAACTGGGCTTTTACGTCTGGCCAGACCAGTCGTCTCTTTGGCTGGCTGCTTGTTTTCTGTTGTTTGGCAATCACGATCGTTAGATCTCTGCTTTCAAAGAGTCGTGGCCCAGTTGCTGGCTGCCGGCTTTCCGCGCGAGTCTAAACTTAATTGTCAGCCTAATGGTAATGTCTGTCGCTCTGCCGCTGCCACGAATCAGCTGATCTGCCGCTGCGGCTGTTTGCCTGCCTTGATGACTGTTGCCTGATAATGATGAGTAAGCGCTTTTAATGCCTGGACGCAAAAAGAAATGCTTAGAACACCGCATCCGTACTCCACATGTGGATGCATGTGGCGTTTCACTAACAAAGCGTATAATTATATTTGTAAGCAGAACGGCCATCAAGTCCAACTATATTTAAATAAACAAGTAAGAAGGCTCTAGTCGAGGCTGGTCGACTAGGAGATACCCTGAACCCTCCAAGTTGATATTCAAATCATTCTGAACTTTTTTTTCATACATAAATACATACACATGCATCCATACGCACGCATAAGCCCGCGCTCTGCTAACTGCGCAGTAAGCAGCGACTGCGCTTGGGCTCAATGGGTACATCCCCTCCCAGGGGATTACCCCTGGGCAGCCTGACAAAAGCTGAATGCTATATCACTCAATAATATATATTATATAATTTCGTTTGAAGACGTACAATCTTAATGAAACTTTTAGAATATAATAATAATGTGTAAATGTGTGTACACTCCAAAGCACAAGTCTCTATTAATTGATACAGGGGATTTCCCCGCCCAGGGGATTTTCCCTAGGCAGCTGCCTGACAAAAGCTGAATGCTATATCACTCAATAATATGTGTTATATAATTTCGTTCGTGAACGTACAATCTTAATGAAACTTTCAGAATATAATAATAATGTGTAAATGTGTGTACACTCCAAAGCACAAGTCTCTAGTAATTCCCCGCCCAGGGGATTTCTCTGCCAGGGGATTTCCCCTAGGCAGCTGCCTGACAAAAGCTGAATGCTATATCACTCAATAATATATATTATATAATTTCGTTTGTAGACGTACAATCTTAATGAAACTTTCAGAATATAATAATAATGTGTAAATGTGTGTACACTCCAAAGCACAAGTCTCTAGTAATTGATACAGGGGATTTCCCCGCCCAGGGGATTTTCCCTATTCAGCTGCCTGACAAAAGCTGAATGCTATATCACTCAATAATAAATATTATATAATTTCGTTTGTAGACGTACAATCTTAATGAAACTTTCAGAATATAATAATAATGTGTAAATGTGTGTACACTCCAAAGCACAAGTCTCTAGTAATTCCCCGCCCAGGGGATTTTCCCTAGGCAGCTGCCTGACAAAAGCTGAATGCTATATCACTCAATAATATATGTTATATAATTTCGTTTGTAGACGTACAATCTTAATGAAACTTTTAGAATGTAATAATAATGTGTAAATGTGTGTACACTCCAAAGCACAAGTCTCTAGTAATTGATACAGGGGATTTCCCCGCCCAGGGGATTTCCCCTATTCAGCTGCCTGACAAAAGCTGAATGCTATATCACTCAATAATAAATATTATATATTTTCGTTTGTAGACGTACAATCTTAATGAAACTTTCAGAATGTAATAATAATGTGTAACTGTATGTACACTGCAAAGCACAAGTCTCTAGTAATTGATACTCGCTTTTTTTCAAATTGGTGGCGAAAGGGGCGTGGAATCCGAAATCTGTAAATTACAAAATGTGTATATTCGTAAATTGCATATATACAGTAAATGTGAAGTCTCTATATTTAAAAGTGTTCAACTTAGGCTGAAAAAACAATATCAATTTATCGATTATCCTCGATAAAAAAGATATCGAATGAGTTATCGAAAAAATATGATAAACTCGTATTGCGTATGGTATACAAGAGTCTACATGCAAAATTTCTGCTCTCTAGCTCTTGTAACTTCTGAGATTGACGCACTCATACAGACGGACGGACAGACGGACGGACGGACGGACAGACGGACAGGGCTATATCGACTCAGCTCGTCGCCCTGATCAAGAACATATATACTTTGTGGGGTCTGCCACGCCTCCTTCTGCCCGTTACATACTTTACACAAAACCATTATACCCTGATTTCCCATTTTCAATGGGTTCAGGGTATAATAAATAAAAAGCAGCTGTGCTGTGCACATAGACGTATATAACTAACATATATCTCAGACTATCAATTATATGCAATAAAAAAATATCTATGATTACATATAATTTAAATTATTTGTGTATATAATTAAATGAATTATTTTCTCTTGAACATAATTTATTGCTTAATTTTCAAACATTACTGACTGACACAGCTTGCTACCCGGTTTAATCAAAACTAATTGAGTTTGCTTTCAAGACTGATGAAGACTGATCAAACTGATCGCTGATCAGACTTGTGCTTGAGCTTGATCTTACTTGCTCTTGAGGTTTATCAAACGTTCTCTGAAGACGGCTCAAACTTAGTTTGAACAAACTTGCTATGAATGATCAAACTTTCTTGGATTGATTTTTGCCGAACTGACTTTCTGCCGAAACTGATCTAATTTATTGCCAAGTTCGATTAAACTTGATCTTAAGACTCATCAAACTTGCTCATGTGACTGATCAAACTATTCATGCTGATCAAACATGCTCTGCCTAATCAAACCTACTGCCGAGTCTGATCAAACTAGCTCTGTAATTTACCTGATACTGATCAAACTTGCTCGCTGAGCTGATTAAACTTCCTGTCAAGTCGAATCAAGCCTGTTTAAGATTGCTATTAACACTGATTATACCAGCAATGTTGATCAAGACTGATGGCTGATCGAAGTTCCTTTTCAAAGCTGATCAAGCCCGCTCTTAACACAAATCGAACTAGCTCGCAATACCAATTAATAGGCTCATCAATGCTAATGATGCTGGCTATCATCATTAATACTGAATCACATCAAATCGTTAATTACCTAACTCAAGTTGTGGGATGATTATCTGATTTAAAAAAAGAAATGTTGTAATATTTTATTATAGTAGCTAAAAAATTTAAAAAGAGTATATTCATTTTATGCAACTTTTCATTTTTTGATAATTAACTACTTTACATTTTTATCTATAGACCTATAAATAAATCCCATTAATGATATATGTAAGCGTTTGCATTTTCCTTCAAAATATTGTCAGATTTTTTACTGTTAACAAAACTACTTTCTGGTTTCAGTTATGTTTATATAACACAGTCCGATTTTCTTTTTCTTTTTAGATCATTTTACCCCTTTCAGCATAGACAGCTGTCAGAACTGTGTATTTATTTTCGTTTTTAACAAATCTCAATAATTTAAATTTAGTTCAAGCCTCTGGAAACTCTGTTCAAAAAACAAAAAAACAAAAAAAATAATAATAATAGTAAAAAATCCTTAGTGTATTTTCATTTTTTTAATTTCGTATAGGAAATTGTTTAGCAAATATTATCTTAAATAGCATGCCTTCACGCGGTTCGTACTCACGGCCTGAGGGCTCGACACTTTCCGGCGACTTTGATGATCCACGAAAACGTGGCATCCTACGGAATACGAGCTGTCGCTCCTATCGGCAGCAGCTGCAGAGCAGCCAACATGCCAACATACTGCAGGGCCTGATGCTGCTGACGGCCGTGGCCACATTGGTGTTGGTGCTCTGGCTGCAGGGCATGGAACCCGCATCGGAGGATCAATTTAGCCTGCAATCGTGCATATCCAGCTCACTGAATGCTCTCTGGCTGGGCGTATCGGGCATACTAGGTCGGAACAGCGTGACGAAAAGTGCTCACATCCAGTATCCGGTTACTGATTCGCCACGGGCCCTTCACTGCAATCAGAAACTGGACACGATGCGCATATTCCGTCAGATCAGCAAACAGGTGATCAACCAGGAGCAGGCACTAGCGCGACTGGAACGCGCCGCCAAAAGCAGCAGACCATTGCGATCGGTGGCTCTGCTCGGTCCACCGGGCGTGGGCAAATCCCTGACCGCAATGGTGTTGCGGCAACAGTTTCCCTGGCCGGAGAACGTGCACAGCTACTCGTGGAGCACCTATGTCCCGGACAGCGCCCACAAGTTCAATGTGATACGCAACTTTGTGGATCAGCTGTCCAGCTGTGGCCAAAATCTGCTGATTATCGACAATCTATCGCCCTGCGACTACAGCTTTGTGCCCATGTACAACAAGCTGCTGCTGGAACGCGAGGGCGACTCCCACAAGGCGGCCAATCAGAGTGTGCTGGTGATTTACATATTCAATCTGGAGATGCAATACTATTGGCAGCAGTACGAGCTGCTGCAGCAGCTGCCCATGGACACGACCATCATCAACTATCGGTCATTCGGACAAGCCGAAGTGTTGGGCTGTCTGGAGAACGAGCTGCGCTTGGAGCAGCGTACGCTGGACTCGAAGACAATCTCCCACATCGTTGAGGAGGCAATGCTCGATGTCGACGACGCGGGCTGCAAGCGCATACGTCCACTCCTGATAGAGCACGGTCTCACGGATCTACAATGAGCCCAGGCTATTGTCGTTCTTAATCCATTCCAAGTTTTCGTCTACAGCATTTGTAACAAATTTTTAACGTAGTCAACTCGTACAAATTTTACCGTATTAATCATCCTATATATACTTCACCGGAGGCCGATCAAACAAAAATAAAGAAACTGTCTTGCTCTAAGGGTCTATGATGTTTATATTTATATAGCTTGCAATCGAGAGGACAGATCTTTGGTTGCCACTTGAGTCAAAGTACAATAAAATCTTCAAAGTGAATGTCGTAATTGCTATAAGCGAGGTCAATTGATTAAGAAAACAATTCTTCGTATGTTGTTGCTGTTGTAAATATCAAGTTTGAGTGAACTTAAAATTTTGATGATTATAGATAGAGGTGTAAAATCATGTTCATAGCTTGACGATATAGAAATTTAAATATTTAATTGAATACCTTAAATGTAAATTTATACACCATAAGAAATAGATTTATATAATCATCAGCTGAGCTCTACATAATTTCGCATTCAGTTAAATAACTCAAGCTAAAATAAAGAACTCATACAGAAAATTTAAATGTATGAACTAGACTTGAAAAATGTTTTGTGTGTGTGGTAGATCTTTAGAGAAAAGTGAACGATGCATGCTTTGCCCTAATGAAGTTTGTACTTGCTTCTTATTATTCCAGTCTGGCCTCTGGTATCGTTCATGGCATATCTTGAGTGAAGTGCGACGAAGAGGTGACTCAAGTGGCCAGCATTGAAGTGCGGCCCATGCAAACGACAAGAGTAGATTCTGAGACGAGGGCTGGCAAAGCGAGAGACAAGGCGAGAGAGAGAGAGGGAGAGCGCGAGCTCGCGCTTACATTACGCACTGCGTTAAGTACTGACTGCTTAGAAATATTTGTCTATCACTCGAAATTCGGAGGTTGCTTCATCATCATCATCATCATTATCATCATCATCATCGTCGTCGTCGTCGTCGTTGTCAGCACATCATAATTTCAAGTATAGAAAAGTGCCTTGATTTTGTTTCTGCCTTCGCCAACGTTTCGCTACAATGGAATATTTTGTGAAGAGCTATAACCAAAACTGAGACATCGTAAGACATCATGATAAACAAGATGTGTGTGTGTGTGTGAAGAGCCTCCTCTCCTGCTGCTACGCACGAGATTATGTGTATATGTATAACACCTATAACAGGCTTTCACTGTCAGGAACTTTGCAAGAAGCTTCCGTTAAGTGCGACAATTGAAAGAGAAAAAGTTTGCAATTAAGTTAATTTGTATTGTAGGCTAAGCTCACAGAATTACGCATTTAAGTACTTCCAAATTTCCTTTCAAGACTCTAATTAAACAATTTTATTTATATAAATGCATCTTAATAAAATTGAAATAAAATTATATTTGAATTATTTTTTAATTTTGCAAAAACTTAAATAAAAGAATATTTTAGTTTACGAAATTACGCAAATATTAAATAAAATATTTTAATTATTCATTAATATTTAAATGCATTTTTGTTCAATTTGAATAAAATTATATTTTAATTTTAAATTTAAAAAATTACGCACTTAAATATAAAATAATAGATTTTAAAATATTTTAATTATTCAATAATATTTAAATGCAATTTTTTTTATATATATAATAATAAACTTGCTCAATTTAAATAAAATTACGTATTATTTAATTTTAAATTTTAAAAATAAAGCACTTAAATATAAAATAATATTTAAATGCAATTATTTTTTTTTATATATAATAATAAACATGCTCAATTTAAATAAAATTATATTTTATTTAATTTTAAATTTCAGAATATTTTATTTTACGAAATTACGCACTTAAATATAAAATAAAATATTTTCAAATTGTTTAAATATTCATTAATATTTAAATGCAATTATTATTTTTTATATTAATAAATTTTTGCATTCTAAATAAAATTATATTTTATTTAATTTTAAATTTTGCCACAAGTTTATTTTAATTTCTATTGTATTCAAATTTACTAAAAGTTGTACTCAATAAATAAATTTACATAATATAGGAAATAAATCAATTTAAAATTAAACTAAATTGCATTGAAAATAAAATTTACATTTAATTAAATTAGAGACTTGAATCGAATCCAACTAAACAGGTTGCATATGATATTAGGAGTAAACTTTCAACAGAATCTAGATAAAATTGATTTGCAATTAGTTTTGCAAAGGAAATTGAACTTATTTGAAGCATTTTTGCAAAAAAATTAAAATTTAATGCAATTAATACAACATGAGATGGAGATTGAATCAATTTAAAATACAAATTTATATATGCTAGCTGCGGCAGCATCAGCGACAGAGGCAGCGACAGCGAAAGAGATAGAGACAGAGACAGAGATAGCAGCGATCTTTTTCATTCAGATAAACGAATTGCAGGTGAGGGTATCAAAGCAGATGTAGCCAGCTTAAATGTTCTGTCAAAAGTAATACAACACAAAATATTAAACAAAATAATATTTTAAATAACGTAAAAGTTGCGTATAATATTTTTGATATAAGAGCAAGTGGAAGGCCAAGAAATATATTCAAGAATTAAATTACTTCATACCTGTTTTATACCCTACATAAATTATTATTATATTATTTACATCTATTTGAAATTATTTCATTTTAAAAGTATTGCACAGCCATTTAAAGTCCAATAAAAAATAAATAAAACAAATATTTCGCTCTCTCCATTTATGATGCTAATTTAACTTATTTTTATTAAAAATTCTATTTATTTGAGCACATTAAATCCTCAACATTCTAGCGGAAATTCAATTTAAATAATTAAATATTAAATTAAATAATTTTAAACAATATACCCTATATTATTATTATTATTATTATTATTATGCGATATATTATTATTAATATACAAGTTAACCAACTCCAGTTTCGTATATGTGCAACCCCAACCAAACATTACTGCAACACATAAAGTAAAATCATCAAGAGCTGAGAGCATCATAAATTCGTTATTGCCCACATCTTACGATATATTTCATAGGCATCACAGCTGAGAGTCGATTATCTTAGAGCCCATACGCGTACAGTGCGTTCGCCTGTGATACGGCAAAGCGTAAAGAGCCAACAACCGCATCGAGGACAGGCCGAGTTGCCAATTGGCAATTGGCAATTGCCGATTGCGGATTGCAATGCGATGCAATGCAAAGCGTAAAACGCAGCCAGCGGCGTTTGTAGTTCATGAACGGCCAGCGAACTCAACGCGACTTGATAATAAGATACACATACAATATATGAGAAAAAAGAAAAAAAAAAACAACAACACAAAAAGTAGACAAAAAAGCGAATACGAAAACGAATATTTGTAGGCGAGCGACAGAGGCGCGGGCTAAGGCTGGGTCTGGGGCTTGGATTGGGGCTGCGGCTGGGGCTGCGGCTGGGGGACTGTAGGCATGGCAACGGCTTGCACCATGCACCGGTAACTTTTCTCTGTGTTTTCTGTTTTTAGTTTTTCAGTTTTTTAGTTTTTTCAGTTTTTGTATAGGTTGAAATTGAGTCGTTCGGCTGGTCACGTAAGCACCGCACCGATTCCAATAGCGATTTGGCCAGCTTTGTCTTTGTTTTTGGGCTGTCGCCGTTTGCTGGCCCCGGGTTGCATAAGCCCCACGAATTTGATTTTGGCAACGCGGAAGATACCACAAGCCACAGGGATGGATATGCTCTCGTATGTGGCCAAGCATCTAAACGATTTCGAAGTCGAACCAATTGCAATCGCTACTTGCATCTCGTTTGATCACTTCTAAGCATCAAATGGAAATCGAAATGGAAATGGAAATCGAAATGGCAATGGAAATGAAAATGCAAACTGTATGCGGAAACTGATGCCTAGATCAAATCAGCTGTCAATTAACTGCAACTGCAATATAGACAAGTGAATAAACCTTACGATTAAATTGAAAGCGCAAATTAACAGAAATTTTAACAGAAATATTAAATATTATATGATAAAGTTTAGTTAACAAATAGAATTGGGAGTATTCCAAAGCAGCTGACAAAATAATCTGGGCAAGACTTTACTTTAATTTTAGTTTATAATAAAATAATATTAAAATAATATATATATTTTTAAATTATTTTTTTTAAATAATATATGCAATTTATTTTAATAAAGTAAAAATAATATATGTAAAATAATATATATATTTTTAAATTAATTTTTTAAAATAATATATGCAATATATTTTAATAAAATAAAAATAATATATGTAAAATAATATATATATTTATACTCATTCACGAAAGTGAATTGAGTATATTGGTTTTGTGCAATGTCCGTCTTGCTGTCCGTCCGTCCGTCCGTCCGTCCGTCCGTCCGTCCGTCCGTCCGTCTGTCCGTATGAACGCAGTTCATTTCGGCGCTATTGAAGCTAGAGACTTGAAATTTGGAACACATACTCGTGTATAGCTCCCATTTATAAAGTGTTAAAATTTTTCCGATCCGCCCACTAGGGGCGTGGCAAATCGGAAAATGCATTTTCCGATATACCAGAAATCATGTTAGTTGAAAAGCTAGAAAGCTGAAATTTGGTATGTAGGTCCGCGTCGACCACCCAAGTTCAACAAGCTATGGCGGATATATCTCCGCCCATTGGGGGCGTGGCAAATCGGATAAAACTGTATCTCCTAGAGTTTTAAAGCTAGAACTTTGCAATTTTGCATGTGAGCTAATGTTATCATTTGTTAGACTGGTGAAAAATTTATATATCTACGCCCACTAGGGGCGTGACAAATCGGACCTGAAGATATAGTGATTTTCCCGATTTTGCTATATTTTAGGCATTATTGATGCTAGAGACCTGAAATTTATTATATATACGCGAGTTGACCATCCAAGTTCAACGAGCTATGGTAAATATATATCCGCCCAAAGGGGGCGTGGCAAACCGCAAAAGTTTATATTTTCTAAAGTATAAGAGCTAGAAGCTTCAAATTTAAATGGTTGTGTTACTGGTAACCTCCTCTATCGATTCCCCAAAAATAATTTTTACGCCTCTTTGGGGGCGTGGCATATCGAAAAATACCCTGTAATTTTCACATTTTTGGAGCGTAAGCATCCAATCTTTGCAGTTAGACTACTGATAGTTCGTTCTAAGAACTGGCCAAAAATGAAGTGTCTACGCCCACTAGGGGCGTGGTAAATCGAGAAAAACTGAATTTTCTGCAGTACTAGAGCTAAACTTAGCTACTAAATTGCTGATGGGATGTGAATGAGTATCCCGCAGTCGGTAACGCCCGACTGCAACGTTCTTACTTGTTTTAAATTAATTTTTTTAAATAATATATGCAATATATTTTAATAAAATAAAAACAAATAATAAATGAATAAAAAAAAAATAAATAAATATAAAATATATATAAATAAAAAATAAAGAAAGCTTAATTAAACGATAATAAATAATAAATGAATAAAAAATAAATAAAAAACAAAAATAAATAAATATAAATAAAAATATATATAAATAAAAAAAATAAAGAAATATTAATTAAATGAAATTTTATGGAAGTTGAAGCTACTTATAAATCTTGTGGCAATGGCCGCTAGATATATATAATATTTAATAATATAATATTTAATAATAAATCCATTGATTTCCTTTTCACATTGAACAATGGCGAATTTATTAAATGTAACTCAAAGTTGCACAAGTTTAGCATTCATCAATTGTTGATTTTGCCATTTATTTGTCTCCAGAGACCTTTCAATATCTACTTAGTTGTCGCTGCAGATCTTTGGAACTTATTTTCAATGCAAGCTGCATTCGCATAGCTGCGAGTGGAAAGTGGAGCAAACGGTTTCCTTTATGGACGAGCGTATAAAATTTTATGAACCATTTATGGCAAGTAAAAAAAAAAATCGAAAAAAAAAAACAAGAAAGAAGCAGAAAAGAAATGAAATCAAAGAAACACATAATAGTAAAGTAGCAAAGGAAAAGAGCAGAAAACGTCGAAGCGGAATAATAATGCGATGACAACACAGAGCCATCCACAGTCAGCCAGTCAGCCAGTCTCCAGTTCCCAGTTTACTCGACATCCATTGCGACCATTGCGAAGCACTTGCAAAAATATTATTATGATTGCTGGTGCTGCTGCAACTGCTGCTGCTGCTGCTGCAACTGCAGGCTCCATATGGAACTGGAGGGGATGGCCAGCATAAACAATCACACGCTGAGTGCGTCCACAAAATCCCATAAATAATGAAAGGAAGCTGCCCGGACCGGGCCATAGTTTGTCGAATGATTTGAAATGAATGAAATAAATTGGTTGCTATGCAGCAACGCAGCAACGCAGCAACGACGACCCGGCAAACAGTAAATGTCACATACATAACTATATCTCGCTTAAGGCCACAGAGTCACAGGGCTGACTAAACATACACACACACACACACACACAGCTGCAGAAAACTAGGTGAAAATGCAGATAAAGTGAATAAAAAGCTATTCAATTAGTAGACTATCTGACTTCACTTTGCCTACAAAGCATATTATTCTGATATAAGACTAGAAAATACTAAATGATATATGTGAGAATACTAAATGATATATTATTTCAAAAAGCGTTGTCATTTATTCACTCTACAATTATTTTATATATTAAATACGCAAAAATTGTTGAAAATTGATAAATAAAATGAAAAGAATTTAAGTAAAATAATTAAAATATCTAGATTTTATTTAAGTTGTAAAATAATTATATTTGTAAATATATATTGTGTATTAAAATTAATTAAATTTGCTGCAAACAGAGCGGTAAATTGTGATAAGAAATATTATTCCTATACCAACTTATATAACAAAAATATATTTTTTACTGTATATTAATTATATAAAAAATACAGTTTACTATATATTAAACTCATACATACAAAATTTAACACATTTAAATTTAACTCTAATACTTTTCTATGAAATTAATTTGAGGTACTTGAAAATTTCTATTTGTCAAAGTCAAAGAACGTTCGACAAGAATATTTATGTAATTGTGAGCCCAAAAGAAAAGGAAGAATTTCCAAGCAATTGAGGTTACTGTTACACTCCATAGAGAAAGGGGGGAGCACGGAGTGCCTCAATTTAAGGGCTGAGTGGAGTCGTAAAGCACTCGGGAGTCGTACATGTTGCTAAGGTTGGTAATTGTGCAACTGCTGCACAACTGTTGTGGCATTAATGAGCAGCCAAACAAGGCAAGAAGGCGAAGGAGAAGAAATGTAACTCAGACAATAAGAGACATTTTGTAAAAGTCTCTGGCAACGAGACGAATCAATCGCAACTCAAATAAATTTCAAAGAAATGCAAGCAGCCCACATTGAGTTTGGCTTTGAGTTGGCTTTTGGTTTGGCGAGCCTCGCATGAGGAGACAAAATAAATTAAAGCGGCAACAAAACGCTGTAAGCAAAGGCAACAGATACTTTGAAAAATTAATGGCACGACTGGGCGATTGATTTAAAGCAGCGACAAACAGAATTCAACGTTTCAGCAAAGGCCTCAAGATAGATATTCAAGTGCAGATAGTCAGTAAACAACAACAACAACAACAACAACAACAACAACAATAGCAATAGCTACGCATTACTCGTATTTACAGCAAACCGTTCTGCTAACAAAGACAGAGAAGAGACAGAGAAAGAGATAGCAATGGCTGGGAAAAATGATTGGCAAAAGCGTATGAAAGAAAGCTGGATTGCCAGCTTTTCGCATCCGTATCCATGAGATACTCGCGTCCCATCTAGCTATTTAGACGCACAAATGTTTCTAATCTGTGCCGCCAACTGCCAACTGGACGATAACACGCACACACACACAGACAGACAATCCGTGCCCATTCCCACACACACACACACACACACACACAGAGACACACAATTACATATTCCATTTGGCATTCGCATTCGATGCGTTCGTGTTGCCTAGATTAAATTTCAATTAACACCGCAGATACTTGGGGCTCGCTCGCTCGCTCACTCAGTTGAATTTATTGCTGCAGACAGTGGCGTGCGTATCGGTTTTTCAATTAGATCTCGCATTAATTAAAAGACGTTTGTCCAATCGAAATTGGTTGCTTGTTTCCAAAGCAGCGCAACATACATATAATAAATAAATCTTGTTATGAAATATTGAGTTTCTTAACTCGATATCTTACAATGATGCAAAAATTAATTACATTTATATGCGACGGCATTGCATAATATCATAAAATATTATTTTTGGTATTTATATGTAATGCTTAGTTATATATTACTATTATTATCTGAATTATTAAGATATTTAGTACAATAATCATTATTTATTTGAGTTTGGCGCCTTTTCGAAATAAATATGCGAAATGGAAATTTCTTTTCGAGTAATAATAATTACCAATTGATTCAAATAAGTTCTGTCCCTCTCTCACTCGCCATGTCGAGCATTAATCCCGAAAAGGAATTTCCCTTTCGAATTGCATTGCTCTCTTTCTAATATTTATCCAATTAGCAAAAATAAGAAATGTTACTTACCTACACACACTTCACTTCAACTTCGAACGCGCTTCCATTGGAATATTGCGTTAAACACACTCACGCAGAAATATAAATTGCGTTGCACGTAATGTATAGCATACATATGTAAAGCAAAAATTTCACTGGAATATTGCTTGCATTCCAGCAACGCTCCTTTACCCGCTCTCCGTCTGCTCGCTCTGTGTTACGTTCCTCTCACGATTCACAGCGAAGAATCGGCGAAAATGAGGATATGCATAAATAGGCAACAATTATTTGTAGAGCAGAAGCAGACAAACGTTCTGGCACTTTCTTTCAGCTGCACACACACACACTTACACACGCGCGCACATACGGCAAGCAAACGAAACGGAATAAGCAGATTATATGCTTAAGCTGACGCGTCGCGACGTCACGTACTTGAGTTGAAATGATTTAAATTAAATAATGATTTCTTTTCATTATAATTATAGCTATTTTAAACTACACAAAACACTTATATTTAATAATATTAGAAACAAACAAAAAAATTAACAAACAAAAATAATTAAAAAAAAAAAAAAATTAAAAAAATAAAACAAAGAAATGCTGCAAAAAAAGGGGCACTCGGTGGCACGTACTCCAATATTTAAATTTCTTTTAACTTTCTTCCACTTCACACACATATTTGCACAATTAAAAACCGAACTGCTGCAAATAACGGCATCTACACTTCAACCAATTAAAGAAATGCGTTGTATATTATTGAATTTTGCACACTTCTATTATTAATTGCTCAACTTTCATTTGTAATTATAATATTATTCACTAGAATTTACATTCTTTTTGCGAAAATATGAAAAATAAACTTTGCGCCTCCTTCGGCAACGTTTTCTGAAAGAATGCAATTTTCAACTGTTTTCCAATTGCGGCGAGGGCGAACTTCAATTCCAATTTCGAAATTCAGCGGATCAGGACAAGAAGAAAATGCAAAAATTCCCTGCTACAATTAGGCATAACAGAAAGAGACAAGCATACAAACATATTAATGCTGTGCTCTTCTTATGCACATTTTTTTTTTCGAAAATACTTTTTTTTGCTCAAGCAACACATGAATAAAGGAACAAGTGCAAGGAAGAACTAACGAACACTCTTCTTTCAGCTTTTAAGTTGGCGTTGCATACGCACACATACATATATAATATGCACATGCTTACGTACATGCGATGGCAGTATTTATTTATTTTTTAAGGTAATCTGAATAATAATAATAAAATTATTAAACTATTATTAGTGAATTTAAGCAAATTATAAAATGAAGAAAACTCTCAACATAATAATACTTAATTTAATATATTTATTCAGTCTCCCTTATATTTTCGCCTCGCACAAATCAAATACTTTTACGGAGTTTTGTTCAAAGTAAATAGAGTTTACCATAGCACTAATTATGATTCCGAATCGAGCTCCAATTCAAATAGATCTTAACTTCGGCTCGTTAATCATATTCCACAGTCTTTCATTATATCTAACCTGGCCCTTGTGTGACTGATAATGCAATCATTTCGTCTGGATCTGTTTGGGCAGTTCCGTCCGTCCATGGTGCGGTCTATTTACAAATTGGGCGACTCACGCATAACTCCAAATGGTTGGGGCGTTTGTTCATTCAGTTTTGAGCTGGAGCCAAATTTGGCGTTTGTTGACAACCTCGCGACTCAGCTAAACAAATTTACCGTTACATTACAAGCACACCCACACCCACACACAAGCGCATATACATGTACAGCCATTAAGGCATAAAATCCCAACGAGGAAAAAAGGTAGACCAAAAAAAAAAAGAAATAAATAAAAAAAAAACCAAGGAAAAATCATTAAATTAACATGACAAATGACAAAGGGCCGATAAAAGTACATGCATGCATGTGCCGGGCCAGCGCGAGTGGGAGGGCGTGAGAGAGGGAGGGAGTGAGTGAGAGATGAGGGCCACTGCCAATGCAGTTAGACAAAGTCGAGGACGAGAGCTCCGACACGGCCGAGGACGAAGACGAAGACGCCAGCGACAGTCAACACTATAATAAATCCGTAAATATAACAGCAAAGGATACTTTGGTAATTGGACGAGCTTATGCTTAACGGCGCTTTAATTTATGCCAAGTGCCCAAGAGTTGGCCGCCAGGCGCGTTGCACGAAACCCAACGATTCCCGCCGACCCCTGGGCGAGAACCCACCCTGCTCGCGCCCCCCCCCCACCCCTCAGTCAACACGGAAACCCTTCGACCCGAACACCGGACCCGCCTCTCCAGCTATAAAATGTCGCGCTCGTCGTTGTCGTTCCTTGTTTATGTTTATGGTTATGTGTGTGTCTCTCTATGTATGTGTATGTGTGGTGGGCGTGGCACGTCATGTGGTACATGCATGCGCCCAATTTGAACGGGTATATAAAATGTCAGCATGGACATCACTCCACCCAAGTGGACAGCGTACAGTGGTCAAAAAAAGAAAAGTTTCATTTATTATAAAAAACTTTTTAACTTCTTTTAGATCTATTAGGAATTTCTTTGCGAATTTTAAAATCTGTAATGGAATTGGAATATAAATAGATGTAATACATGAAGTAGATGGATGTATTTTCGTATATATGAAATTATGTTAATAACGAAAGTGTGCAAGGGTTTCGGGGAAGAACTGTGGGTTAATGATTCTAAATTGGGAAAAATATAGAACTTAGATTAACAAAAATTACGGGCAATATAGGTAGGTATAAGCGAGCTGACCAAGAGTTAAGATAAACCATTAAATTCTTTGGGAATATATTGAAATCATGCAGTAAGGCGTTCATTATGATAATGATAATGCTAATGGTAATAATAATTAATTCAGGTAACAATGCTTTACGTCAGTCAGGTCTACTAGGTCTACTAAAAATCTTCGCTTTCTTGAACTGCCTTTCCACTTTAGACCAGGAATTTAACCTTGGAGCTGAAATCCTTCTATGTGCTCCAGCTAGCAAGTGTCATTCCTGATCCAGAAACCTTTTCCCTGAAGTCTGAGGTTCCCTTTGGATTGCCTCTATTATGGTATGTTTTATATACATAGTACATATATATCATATTATAGTATTATAGTATTTCTGACTGCTTTACCAAAATATTTTTTAAAAATCAAAGAAAATATATAAATAAATAATGAACTATCAGTTCGCTTTCCATGGACTTCAAATCCTTTGCAGTTCCAATGTGATTCGAAAGAGCCTTTAGAATCTTTGCAGTTTTTACTTTTTCCGCAAGTTTTTCAATTTATGGCGCACATTGTGCGAATTTTGTAATTGTGTGCGTTGGCGCTGCTCGCAGAGCGGAAACGGAAGTTGCTACACATTGCTGTTGTTGTTGTTGTTGTTGTTGTAGTTGTTGCTGTTGTTGTTGTTGTTTGTTAGGTGCTCGTGTTTTTATTATTACAATATTTGCGAGCATTATTGCTGTTGCGCTTTTTATGATTATTTTGCATATCATAAAATTAAATGAACGAAAAATGTTTACGTTCTTTTCTTTCATTTAATTATTATTATTTTTTATATATTTTTGTTTTGTTAAATATATTTTTTATTCTGCATGGTAAATCATATTTATATTTAGGATATGCATATAAAAATGTCTATTAAAAGTTTGTATATTTATATTCTATATTATATGTATATATACTTTATTTATGTGTTTACTTACATTTAATATAGATAGAGGCTTTAATATTATAATTAAGTGCACAATTACGAGCCTTCGATTGCTTGATTAGCAAGTGAACACACAGCTGCAAGAGACTGAGTGAGGGAGAGAGAGAGTGTGTGAGGGAGACAGAGTGTGAGATGCTTTGAACCTGTGCTTAGTTGCTTCGTGCACATACATAAATTATGTTAATGCCATCAAAACAGAAGAGTAACCAGCCATAAAAGCACTAAATGTTTAACTATAAAGGCGAACTGTTTGCTGCACACGGTAAAATGGCCAATGGTCGAGTGGGAAGTGGGAGTGGGAGGGAGACAGAGAGTGCCATCAACTTTTGATGGAAATGGCCATGGAGTGTGGTCAACAACAAAGGCGGGCCAATAAATGAGCCAACGGATGACTTTATGTGCACATTAAAAGCGACTAGCACATAAAACTTTCAAAGCAAATTAAGTGTAGCACACTTATGTGCGCCGATCTAGCCATGCCCATTTGCCAGCCAGCCAGTCAGCCAGCCGCCCACTCGATGCTCGACTATATATGGAAGCTGCTTTTAGCGTCAGCTGCTGAACCTTCAATGTTGCTTCGTTTCATTTCAATTTTACAAAACTTTCAGCTATATTTAAGGCAATTTGTTGTGGATGATTTACTGCAGAAGAATACATTCTTGTAGCTGTGTGTGTGTGTGTGTGTGTGCGTATTTTCTTGTGTGTGCATGTGTTGTAAGAGATTTTCTATATAATTTATTTATTTATATTTATAAGAAAATATTTATAATTGAACATTTTTTATTATTTTTTATTTGTATTTCATTTTAAAAATATAATATAATTATTTTTAGCCCTTTTTCGTTTTATCTTTATCTTTTCTATTTGTAAATTGTTTCTTTTAATCATTTTTAATATCATTCTAGATCTCATTCTTTTCCTTATTTCTATTCTTATTCTTATTAATTCTCATTTTAATTTTCAGTTTCATTCTCATTCCTATTCTCATTCTTATTATCATTCTTATTCTCATTCTCAATTTAATTTTCAATTTCATTCTCATTCTCAATTTCATTCTCATTCTTATTCTCATTCTCATGCTTATTCTGTTCCTTACTCACCTCTCTATATTTCATATTATCTTCTATACTTCTATTATCTCTGTCCCTCCTCTTTATCACTCTCGCTTGCTTTCTCTCTGTCCCTCTGTAAATAAATAAATAAATAAATAAATAAATAAATACATAAATCAATAAATAAATAAATAAATAGTTTTGCATATTTCTATATAATATTATTATTATTAAATAAATAAATAAACAAATAAATAAATAAATCAATAAATAAACAAACAAACAAACAAACAAATAAATAAATCAATCAATCCATCAATCAATAAATAAATTTAAAAAAATAAAATAAATAAATAAATAAATATGTAAATAGTTTTGCATATTTATATATATTATTTTCCTTATCTATTTTTTTTTCTAATTATTTAATATAGCTATTCGTATATATTTGGATATATCTACATATTATCTAGTCATCCACTCTATGAATCTGTTTTTCCTTCTAATTAACTCTTTCTATTTATCTGTCTATCTATCTATCTATTAATATGTATGTGTGTATTTTAATCCATCTGCAAATATACATATCTTTATCCATGCATAACCAGCTCTATCCATCCATCATCTGTCTATATTTACCAATCTGTCTATCTACACATATAAACTTACACCAGAGTCGCTCTCCCTCTCTCTCTCTTCTTGCTTTCTTCTAATTCCAGTTCAATGTTCAATTTAATTTTGCATTTCACATTCCACATTACGCTTTGTTAAATCAGGAATCTCCCCATCTTCCGTCTCTCCTCCTTGCGCATTGTTGGCTCAATTTAAGGCTTGAAATATTTTTGCTTTAATGCATTCAAATGGTTCGTCCCATATCTGAGTTTGGTCTTTGTCTCAGTTTCGTTTCGTTTCGTTTCGTTTTTTCTCTTTACTGTCTTTTTCTTTCATTTTTCTTCTGCTTATTTTTGGCACAACTTTTTTTTTTTTTTTTTCGCCAATACCTTCATCAATCATTACTTGTGTCACGCGCTGGGGACTTTGGGTCTGCATCCTCTTCGACTCCGGTTTGGCGGGTCGCGATTGCATTGCCAGTGGATTAGACGGCGCCCTTTCCGGGTTAACAAATGAATTTCGCGCGATTGCCAGTGGCTGCCATGCCCCCAGCCCCCCGTTAGAACGAAACTTGAAAAGATTTTAACACATCGCATTTGGTTGGGGCTGGGGTGGGGACGTCCAGGACGTGGCTTAAGTGAGGCGAGGTTTAGATTTTGGCGACAAAATCGAATGTTTGCGCCACACACACAGACACACAGAGACACGCACACAAAGTCGAAAATGCTGCGTAAAAGGGTAAACAATGAATGTTTTTCCACAACCACGTGGATCGACTTTCTGCCAACTCCCTCATTTTCTTTTCTTTTCAATTTTTTTTTGTGCCGACGAGCTGTGAAAACGCAGCGAAGCACAAAAATAATAACAAAACCCTCACAGCACAGACAGTGACAGAGAGGGGGAGGGCGGTAAATCGAGCCAAGCCCAGCGCTTATATCGTATATATTGAAAGCAAAGCATGAGCAATGTTTTCCTTTGGCTTTTCCCTCTTTTTGATGATGTAATGAGCGTAATAATCAGAAAAAACATGCGAAATGTTTCTGATTTAGCTGCCGCTACTCCTGCTGCTGTTGTTGTTGTTGTTGTTGTTGTCAAGAGCAGATTGGATTGCAGTTGATTGAAATGTCCAAAAAGCTGACTTCATAAATTACCAACTGACAAGCTGTAGAGGAATTTACAAGGGATTTTTTTTTTGCTTAGCTTCAATGGGAAATTTTAAAGACGTTCAATTTGGGAGTGGCTGACAAGCTGTAGAGGAATTTACAAGGGATTTTTTTGCTTAGCTTCAATGGGAAATTTTAAAGACGTCCAATTTGGGAGTGGCTGGCTGGCGAAAATCTACAATATATTATTTATTAATTTTATTTTATTTTATTTTATTTTATTTTATATATGTAAATTGCAAAGCGGCTTATAGCCAGAGCAACGGAGGCAGCCTTGAGCCTTGAATATCTTTAAATGCATAGCATAAATACTTCTTGATGGAGAAGAATGTCGTGGAGCATAGCTTAAGCAGATTGTACTTAAATATTTGCATATATGTATGTGTGTGTGTGTGTGTGTGTGTATATACATAATTAATTAAGAAATACCTGCAGCTGTTTACCTATATAAAAAGGATTCGCTTTTTGCATTAAAGACAATTTTTACTTTGTCTCTTATAAATTACATAATTTACAAAGGCAACGACTGCAGAATACCCATTCAAGAAACAAACAGCGTCAGTTGCATTTACCACGCCCCTAGTGGGCGAATCGAGTAAATCTTTACATTGCATAGTTCGTATACGGCTTTACAATAAGACACGTAATAAATAAAACTAATATACTCATTTCACTTTTGTGAATGGGCAGCATTATTATGAGAACTCTGTAACTCAAGTAACTGACTGACTAGGAAATGCTCTGAGCCCCTAAGCTATGCTAACATTTTAGCTTACCTCAGTATATTATATTCATACACCAAATCACACATACATACACATACATATATGTATGTATGTAAATATGGTTGGCAGCTAATAATATATACAATTTTATGCAAATATAAAAATATGCTACTCGCAAACAACAATATGAGATTCTAGCTCCTGTCATACGATAAACGCATAATATGCTAGGCAACGTAAATAGAAAAATCTTCCAAATAAAACAAGATAAAGAAGAAGAATGCAAAGCCTACGTCAAGAGCAAGTATCCATACACTTTTAGTTTTTATATGCAACACAGAAAGCCTAAAGGTACATTTAATATCTATAGTTTTTTATAATCTTCATTTTTAATCCTAATAGTCTTTAAATAATATTTATTAATAATAAGAATATTGAGTTGTCGAAAATCCAGAAACAAACATATTTTATTTTATTTTATTTTATTTTATTTTATTATTTTATTTATTTTATTTATTTTATTATTTTATTCATTTGTTTTATTTTTTTATGTATTATTTAATTTTATTTATTTTTTTATTTTATTTATTCATTTTTTTATAAGTTTATTCTTTTTTTTTTAATTTCATTTATTTTATTTATTTTTTATATATTTGAATTTTTTTGGTTTTTATTTTTTTATTCTATTATTTTATTTATTTTATACATTTTTTATTTTATTTTATTTATTAGTTAAATTTATTTATTATGTTATTTATTTTATTTTTTATTTTATTTATTTGTATATTTTTTTTATACCCTGAACCCATTGAAAATGGGAAATCAGGGTATAATGGTTTTGTTTAAATGTATGTAACAGGCAAAAGGTGGCGTAGCAGACCCCACAAAGTATATACATATATTCTTGATGATTTGATTTATTTTATTTTCTCTACGTATTTACTCTACGTATTTCCCTTACGTAATTCCTCCACGTCGTTCCTCTACTCACTTTAATGCGCTGACCCCCAGCAGGCCTGGACGACTGAAGAAATGCTGCAGCTGCTGCCCTTTATATACATTGGGCCACTATTGCTCAAGCACTGTCTCTCTTAAATGTGAAACCCGACGGCAGGTAGCGCTCATTGCAGTCGAGCTTCCAGTGAGCAATGGGAACGCTCTCTGCTGCTGCGAGCACTCTAGCTTCGTTTTACCTAAACACAAATACCAAATGAGAGCTGATGCACACACGCTTTTCGAACTACGGCCTTATAATATACTACAACTATAAGTCTTACTACTATAACTTTAAGTCTTACTACTATAACTATAAGTCTTACTACTATAACTTTAAGTCTTACTACTATAACAATAAGTCCTACTACTATAACTATAAGTCCTACTACTATTACTATAAGTCCTACTACTATAACCATTACTTCTACTACTACAACTATAAGTCTGCTGCGCTTTATATATGCCCACTTTTACTCAAGCACTGTCTCTCTCTCTCTAAAATGTGAAGCCCGACGGCAGGTAGCGTTCATCGCAGTTGACCTTCCACTGAGCAATGGGAACGCTCTCTGCTGCTGCGAGCACTCTAGCTTCGTTTTACACATACACATACCAAAAGAGAGCTGCTGCCTACACATAGACAACGCTAATGATCTTTTGCTCTTTTTCTCTCCTTGCTTTTACTTTTACTCAAGTACTGTCTCTCTCGTTGCAGTCGAGTTTAAGAGACCAATGGGCACGCTCTGTGCTGCTGTGAGCATTCTAGCTGCGCTTTACCTAAATATAAATACCAAATGAATACAGCTACACACACATAGACTTTTACTTTTACTCAAGGCTCGTTCTCTGCTGCTTCAATAATTTGTTCAGGGGATTTGCTAGTCGAGCGGACTCGACTTGAGCTTTCATACTAGTTTTAGTCTATTCTTTTTTTTAATTTCATTTATTTTATTATTTTATTTATTTTTTATATACATATTTGATTTTTTTTGTTTAATTTTTTATTCTATTATTTTATTTATTTTATTATTTTATTCATTTTTTATTTTATTTTATTTATTAGTTAAATTTATTTATTTTTTTTATATTTTTATTTTATTTTATTATTTTATTTATTTATTTATTTTTTTTTTATAAGTCTATTCTTTTTTTAATTTTATTAATTTTATTATTTTATTTATTTTTTATTTAATTGTTTTTTGTTTTGTACTTAAAATATATAAATAAATATAAATATATATTTACATATTTTAATTTTATAATGCAAACGCAAAGTTACAAAAAAAAGTTACAAAAATTAAAGTAAATCGAGCAACAACAACAACAAAATAAATACAAAAATACAACAAATGTACAAAGCCGTATTTAAATAAAACCAGCAAAAATGATTCAGCTATTATTTGGCTGCTATTCCAGTCAGATCTAGCTCTGCAAAAAAATGTCCAGATAATATTCATTGACAACGCTATGGACAATTGTCAATTTAGCAACAGTTTAGCTTTAGTAACTTTGTTTTTACTTACCAGATTTCCGCAGCAATCCTACGCACAGTGAGCTGAAAAGCAAAAGTGCCAGAATTATATAAAATATGTATAAATATGTAGAAACAGTTCAATTTATTTGACCTTTTTCTGGGCACATACATAAAACATCAAGTTGGTTGGTTGGTCGGAAACGTTTTCCTCCTTCGCTTGGCATGGGTCTGCGCCTTCCGCTGCTGCGTGCGAATGTCGGGAAATTCGTCACGCTTCTTCTTCTTCTTCGGATGTGGATGCCCAGAAGGCGCTAGAGAGCACGCTTGTCCTCCGAATCGAGACCTTCAAAAAGAAAATATTTATTATTTATTATTTATATATTATTTATTTATTACATATTAATAATAATTTTTTGTGCTCTATCTAAAAAAAAGAAAATATTTATTATAATATATTTACGTATTAATAATAATTTAATAATTTAAAAAAACAAATAGAAAATATTTATTATTTATATATTAGTTTTTATTATTTATTTATTATTAATATGCAATAATTTAATAATACAAAAATAATATATAAATTATAAAAAAATAATAAATATTTTCTATTTTTTTTTAAATTATTATTAATACGTAATAAATAAATAAAAAAATAACACTAATATATACAAAATAAATAATTTCTTTGTTCTTAGAAAGAGCGCAAAAAATTTAGTAAATTTTAAATATTAATATTTGGGTTTATATATGTAGACATGTCGTTCGTCTGCATATATAAAGACAAGCTTCAATTTTTAACTCAACCCATCATTCTCTCTATACGAGAAGTATGTCCTCTATTTCTCTCTCCCTCTCGCTCTCTCTCACTCTATTCTCCATGCTTTGCATTAAGAATCTATTAAATTCTCTGCTCTGAATCCTTCCTAAAGTTCAAGAGCTTCAACAGTTTCAGCTAGCAGCATAAATATTTATTTATTTCTTCTTCCATTTTTTTTTTCAGTCTGCAATCTGCAGCCAAGGTCTAAGTCGATGTTTTATCGAGTGCTAGAAAATTGGCAAAGTTAAATTTTATATATTGTATATAAGTACAAGCAGAAATACGTAGGCAACAAACTTCAGGCCGTTGTCATAAAAAAATTGTTTATAATGTGCAACAGTTTATGGCCTAAACGTAACTAACGATTCGTTCTGGCCACTTGTGGACCCAGGCGGGCTGCTGAGTACCGATAAATAAGAGTAATGTGTGGAAACTGCAAAGAACGAAAAGAAAAGCAGGGAGAGAGGGAGAGAGAGAGAGAGGGGAGAGACTGGAGCTGGAGTAGCCTCTTATAATGACCCTGGACGAGCAGTTTATGGTTAAAGAGCAGACTTTCTGGATATCACATTGGAGGCTCGCAGCTACAGGAACAGGCGACACGATGTGTTGGCAACTGCCTGCTGCCTGCTGGCTTCCATCTATGTGCCTGCTCCTCGCCAGGACACACAGCGGGATATTCCACGCTGGTTATGCAAAGTAATGCAAAATGGCAACGGCAACGGCAACGGCAACGGCAACGGCAACTGCAATTGGTATACCCCATTATCCCGGCCAGGAGCCCATTCCCATAATGCGTACCTCCGCCAGCCGACTCGCCCCGCCTTCATCTAGCCATGCCCATGTCCTTTGACGTTGTTGTCTTTCCAGCTGTGCTGCTTGCTATTATACATACATGTGTGAGTGTGTGTGTGTGTGTGTGTGTGAGTGTGTGTTTGACTGGGTGTGTTCGTCTCTGCCATAGAGTTTTTTTCTTTTTATATTGGCTCGGCTTGATAACGCATATTTTTGGCTTATTTTGCAGCTTACTGCTGCGGCAGCAATTTTGCGGGCTACTACTATGCGTGTGTGTGTGTCTGCTGATACCCTGTACGATTGCTTTAGCGAGATGTTTCTTTAAATAATATAGACTAATTGAATTTACTTCTGTAAGCTGAACATCTCACATTTTCCTTTTCTGCAACATTGGGGACTAAGTTCTTGGCTAACCTCTCAAATTCTGATTCGTGAATATATAAAACTTGACTTTCATGAATTTTAATTTTAACAGTATTTTTTACTTGAAAATTAAAAAATCACAATGAATAATTAAACAATAGATAAATAAGCCGATAATAAAAAATTAATGAAATAAAAATATATAAATAATAAAAATATTTTTATATTTAATATTAATAATAATATTTAATATAAATAAATATATAATATAAATATTATTATATTTAATATAACCAATAATATTTAATATAAATAAATATATAATATAAATATAATTATATTTCTTTACCATATCATATTATTTTTATTTTTTCATTTTTTATGAAAATAGCAAAATTAAAAAAAAAAAATAAATAAATAAACAGATTTTATTTAAAAATAAAATAGATAAATAATATATATATTTTATTTTCTTTTAAATCAATCACCTATTATTAATTTATTGTTTTATGAAAATAGAAAAATTAAATGAAATAAATTAACAAATTTAATTTAAAAATAAAATAAATAAATAGTATTTATATATTTTTTTTTAATCAATCAGCCATAATTATTTTATTGTTTTTATCATTTTAAATATAAATATATCTTTTTTATGAAAATAGAAAAATTAAATAAAATAAATAAACAAATTTAATTTTAAAATAAAATAAATAAATAATATTTATTTTTCATTTTTTTTTTAATCAATCACCTTTAATTATTTTATTGTTTTTATAATTTTAAATATAAATATATAAATGTTTTGTAAATTTTATAAAATTGTTAAAAAATTCCATTGATGGTGCATAGAAAATATATTTGAAGCATTATCAAAACTCCCTTTTGCTCTATTCCGCTTCTAAATCTCTCTCTCACTGTCACTCTTCTCTTCTCTCTGTCTCTTTTAATTTTTAGCTTTTCTACAACTGTTATATAAATATTTTGTACTTTAATTTTTTTACAGGGTATTTATTAGTTAGTACGCCTGCTTTCACATTATGCAGTGTGTGTTCGTTTTATTTATTTTTTTTTATATTTTTTCTTTTTTTTTCGGCAGCTGCGGTTTGCCCTGCTCTGCCCTGTTCGGCTCTGGTCGACTGACGGTGCCAGCCGCCTGCCGATAATCACGCCGTTGCCCATCAACCGGAAACGGGCGCGCCGCCATCTTGTTTCAGCGCCAGTGTGTGAGTGTAACTGATTGTGTCTGTGTGCGCGCGCCAGCCTCTATGCGCTGTGTGGCATGGTATGGAAAATATGCGTGCGACTGCCATAAAGTGGCAGCTCTGTCGAAATTGCAGTCGCTGCGGTCCAAGTGCTCGCCCGGCTTGCCAATCTGCGACCCGGCTGCATGCCAAAGTGCACGACGTATATTGGATTTGCCAATCATAAACTGAAGCCAACTGCATAATCTATGCACTTCACATGCAGAAACAGCTACACACAGTCAGCCACCCGCACACACAAACACACATACATTTGAAACGCCAATGGAATATATTAAAGTTCTTTTGGCTTAAATGCAAAGTGGCGTTGCATGAAATTGAAAATGGGAACAATTTCTAGCCTGGAATATGCAGGAGAACAGAAATTAGTTTGGCTAGTAAAGCATGACCGGGACAACAGCTGTAACAGCAAATGGAAGAGGCAGAGGAAGAAGCAGAGGAGGAGAAATTTTGCAAATGTCTGCAAATTTTGTATTTTAAATGAAAAACCGAATACGCAAGAGACAATCAAATTGAATAGATTCCATGAAATTTGCAATATATGTATGTACATATATATATTTTATTTATTCACTTTGAAAGTTCATAAATTACAAATGGACAAAATGCATTCACCTTTTATTGTGCTTGCCTCAATGGAATTGGGTTGCCTATGAAAATGTATTTCTGATATATTTGGCTTCTTCTAAATGATTTGAATATGTTTAGGATATTAAATGAATTGAATGAAAGATTTTGTGCGTTTATAGTTTTAAATTTAGTTAGTTTTTCTAATAAATAATATATTTAATATAGGATATTCTATGTTTAAGCATGCTTTATATAAGACTGTCAAGCGTCCTCTGTATTTGACACACACACTCTCCCTCTCTATCTCCTTCTCACTTCTCTTAATTCTCTGGCTCTTTAGCACTCCCTCTGCATGACTAAATTTTAGATCAAACTTAGTACGTCTCTATGTCTTTCTCTATCTCTATCTATTGAGTCCTCACTTATTCCCTCTCTCTCTCTCTCTAGCTGTCGCATCCTCACTCATTCTCTCTCTCTCTCACTCTATCTTCTTTTCTCTCTGCTCGACACTCATTCTTTCTCTCACTCAACTTTTTGATTTTTTTATTCCCAGAATTCCAATTAAAAGATCTCGATTATATTCCATTGTTTCTCTAATGATCATTTCTTTCCCATATTTACCTCGCTTTCTGTTTTACCCTTCAAATGTTAAAATATGAAATATTTTTGCATATATGTAGCTTGCTTATATAGTTGATCTATTGCTCTCTATCTATCCCTCTCTCTCTCTCTCTCTCTCTCTCTCTCTCTATAACGCTATCTCTTTCTATCTTCCCAACTATATGTTCAGCATTATATACATACTCTCTCTCTCTCTCTTTCTCTCCCTCAAATATAAAACATATTTGGATTGTTTCGCATGTCATTTCCTGTATCTCTTCACATCCCCATCTCTAACTGCCGTTCCAAAAATGAAAACTCTTTGAAATATTTGCATTTATACTCCAAAACTGTTGACATTTATGGCCAGCCATATAGCCGCAACTTTATGCTTGAGCACATAATCATAAGTTCGTACTTATCCTTTCCTGAATGCCATATTCCGAATTCAAATTCAAATGTGAATCGTCTTAGCCAAAGTTTTTTTCTCCTTTTCCTTTAGTTTTTGTTGTATTTTTTTTTATTTTTTTCTGGTTGGCACATTGCATGTGGTGCGTGGTTGTGGCTTAAAACAACCGCCAATAATAACAATAACTATTTTTTAGATCTGCTTAACAGCCAATGTAGTTAAAAACCAAATGTTTTTCTCAATTGCCAAAGCTCCTTGTTGCTTTTGTTGCGATCTATCTGTGTGTGTGTGTGTGTGTGTCAGCTGTGTATATGTGTGTGTGTATATGTGTGTTGGTGTTTTTGTTGCAAATGGGCTGCAGAGACAGCAGCGACGACGCTTGCCAAAAACAATTCCCACTGAATTTTTACAGTCGAAATAATTTTTAATTTACATAAATGGCGGCCTGCTCTATATATGTATATGTATATGTGTGTGTGTGTGTGTGTGTGTGTATTGGTGTGTGCTCGTGCAAGCCAGCCGGAAGCCGCTTTGAAGCGTTGCTGACTGTCTGCGTCTTGGCCTGGAGTGGCGCCTCCCTTTCCACATTTCCTCGGCTTTGTCGCATTTGCGACGCATAATTTTTGGGTTTTGCATTGTTCGACGTTGCAAGAGTCAGCAGAAAAGTAAAGAGAGAGAGAGAGCTATCTCGACTAGCAGATACCCATTAGCAATAGAGATATAGTAAAGTATACTGGGGATATACAAGACAGGCTGATCTGCTTAGATTTTTTCAGAGTTTTGATCATGGTTTTTATATATTTTAGATGTCACGACTAACTGATACCCATTAGTGAGCACATTCAGATATAAAGATGTACTAGATACCCATTAGTTACTAGAGTGTGATTTAAATATAAGATCAAGCTTCTCAGCTTGGACAAAATCGTATCTCTATTATAGCTCTCATTTCTTTTTTTTTTAGATCACGACTATAAAATACCCCTTAGTTGGTTTTCTGCTCATTTTTCTGGACTCTCATTGACTATTATGACCATTACGATTAATCAAATATGATCTGCCTCTCTCACACTCTCTCTCTCCCTCTTTCACACTTTTCTACAGGGTATCTGCGCCACCCAAAAATAATGAACAGAAGAAATATTAACAATAATAATATAAAATAAAAAAAAGCGTCTACAAAAGGCAGGCAGTTCCATGACCGGATGTATTTCCCGTTTTGGTTGTCTTTGTGTCGCATGTCAAATGCTTGGACATTTATCGATTTCTCTTGGCCGGCCGAAATTATCGTCATCATCGCTCATACGCCGCGTTGTGCCGTGTCCTTTGCCATGGAAATTGTATGAAAATTGTCACTTAAATTCCTGACGAAATTGTTGCTGTCGCTTCCTTTTGCTTTCGCAATTTCACTTCTCCTTATTCTTGTCCATGGCCATGGATGGCATTGTTGTTGTACCCATGATAAATGACCAGCAAACATTCTCGTTTTGTGTCTGTCGCTTGATGCCATGCATAACATTTACACTAACTGCCTGCTTGACTGCCAGCTAGCCTGCCTGCTTGTCTCTCTCAACTCGCATCGCTTAATCCACAAAATATACATAAATACGTACAATTTTTCTACACGCTTGTAACTTTGTGCATTTATTTTGCGTCTGAACAACTTCTGCCCGACTCTGGAATTAATCATGCCACAATTATGCCGAGCACATAGTCCCTTGCACAAGTTGTGAGCAATTTACGAGCTATTGCAGCTTCTGCCTCAGCCATCAGCCATCAGACTTCAGTTTCAGCTTCAGTTTCTTCTTTAGCCTTCAGCTGCAGTTTAAAGTTCTGCTTAAGATGTTTAAGTTATGCAAGAAAATCAAGATAAATATATATATATAAATAATATTATATATAATATATATAAACATTTATTATATTATATTTATTTAAATTGATGATGGAAGAGTCGAAAATATAAATATTAAAATTTAAAAAAATTATATGCATTTAAATTGATGATTGAAGAAACGAAAATATAAATATTTAAATTAAAATTATATGCATTTAAATTGATGATTGAAGAAACGAAAATATAAATATTTAAATTAAAATTATATGCATTTAAATTGATGATTGAAGAATCGAAAATATAAATATTTAAATTAAAAAAAAAAAAAAGAAAAATTATTTGTATTTAAATTGATAACTAAAGTATCAAAAATATAAAAATCAAAATAAAACTAAACAAATCGTATATATTTCCAATATTCATAGATCTGGCACTTCTAGTATACTCGAAATATGATCAAAGCCGTATTTGGTACATTTATAATTGGCAATGAGGCTGGCGAAATCCGCTGCGACGCGAGGACTACGATCTCTTACATACAGCCCATAGATGAAGCCAGAAACGACGACTTCCGTGGCGCCCAGATTGTCGACGAATCGTGTTGGCTTATAGGAGTTCGTACGAATATAGTTGCCATCGAGATCCATCAGTCCGATCTTTTGTAGACTCCATATGAAGATCACAAAGGGCCGTTTCAACTTGATGCCGAAGCGCATGCGCAACAGCTCATCGATGTTGTTGCAGCCCTCTCTCGCCGACCTCCAGCCCGTTTCCTCGGCCAGCGACCGATAGAAGAACACATAGTCACAGTAGTCGACCAGAGGCCAGTTGGCAGTCAAATCCATATCGAAGTCCATCGAGATGAGGATTTTGTCGCTTTGCGTCTGATTGTAGGCATCGATGGCTCTCATCATTTGAATGGTTACCTCTGGCCGGCAGCCGCGAAAGTGTATCCAGCCGTATGTGCTCAGATCAAGCTTCTCGAAATCCTCCAGAGTGGGATACGCAAAGGCTTTATTGCAAGCGACAATACGGGTGGTGCGCGTCCGTCGATTGATAACCACCGACGAGAAGGGCGGATCGTCTATGCACTGCGGACAATGATGCGACTTGATGCCACGCGTCGTCATGTCACGCTTTACACTCGCACACATGGGCGACGAGCAGAGGACTCCAAAGAACTCCACATCAACACCAAGGTTTCGTAGGATTGTACAATTGTTGCTTGCATTTCCGCCGCGCTGACAAAAGCCCAGGCCGCTCTTTTCCGTCCTGCTGGGCTTGGGAAATCGCTTGACAATCGATATGCAATCCATGGTCGTACTACCCACACACAACACCGTCTTCTTGGCCGCGGCCAGGCTGAGTACTCTATTCGATTCGTCCATTCTGCAATGCCAAACAGCTAACTATATTCTCTGAATTGATTTTTTTAGACTCATAATTTTGAAAAAATTAAAATTAAATAAAATGCCTACTGCAGTGAATTTTAAATGCTATTCTGCAACTTTTTATAATTGATTTAAATTAATATTTTCAGTTTGTGATGGTATTTGCTGTAAAAGTAAGATTAAGAGAATAGAGAACAGAGTAGCTCCTTTGCTTTGAGCCAATGCATATACATATAATGTAAAAGTTTTTTTATGTTTGTCTGAATATGTCTGTAATAAAAATGCGAATCCTTTATTGGTAAATGAACTTAAATTTATAGAATATGTTAAACAAATAAACAAAACTAAATACAAAAATTGGAAACATCTATATGTTAAGATGTGTGAGATAAAATTTAATAACTGAGCTTTGATAACACTTTTATGCAAATAAAATGACTATAAATATCGGCTATTTAAAACAAACTCAAATAAATATAGAAGCACGTTTTCATGTCTCTTTGGCTCTGAGATAGACCAGTTCATTAAGTATATATATATATATATGTACATATATATTTAGGTAAAACAAAGCTAGATTGCTCACAGCAGTAGAGAGTATAACAAATGCTGCAGATCGAATTTGTTTCTCTTAAATATTAATTAATTCTTATAATAAGTAAGTAATCTCTCCAAAACTTACTCTCAGTATTTCCTCTCAGAATTTCCTCCAAATATTTCCTCCAAGTCTTTAATGCGTAGCTGCACGATCACACACTTCTCACCAGGTCTGGACGACTGAATAAAGGCTGCAGCTGACGCCTTTTATATACGTGTGGCGTATTTCACTCAAGGTCAGGCACTTAATCGCTCTCACTTAAAGCTTGACTGCAACGAGCCGTACCTGGCGTCAGGCTCACAGTCGAGAGCGATTGACCTGAGTGAAATACGCCACACGTATATAAAAGGCGTCAGCTGCAGCCTTTATTCAGTCGTCTAGACCTGGTGGGAGGTGTGTGATCGTGCAGCTACGCATTAAAGACTTGGAGGAAATTCTGAGAGGAAATACTTTGAGCAAATACATGGAGAAAATGCTGAGAGGAAGTTTTGGTGAGAATACTTATTTATAAGAAATACTTAATATTGTAGAAACAAATTCGATCTGCACAACAAGAGTCAACCTTTTTTTAACTCCTTAATAAAAATTGCTCTTAATATTTTCTTGTAATACCCCCGAGTAATAATGTTTATTTCTAGTCTTAAGAGCAATGAAATTGAACTACAGCTGTCACTAATATACATACATACTGGAAAACGCAAACACATTGAAATCACTTGAGTGGCGACTTTACAAGCTGCCACAGTCCTCAATTAACACTTTCTTGGTTGTGGCGCCAGTGTTGGAGCCCATTGATTCAACCTTGCGAATGACATCCATGCCCTCAACCACTTTGCCAAAGACAACATGTTTGTTATCCAACCAAGTGGTTTTCTCCGTGCATATAAAGAACTGCGAGCCATTTGTATTGGGTCCGGCATTGGCCATCGATAAAGTGCCGGGACCCGAGTGCTTCAGCTCAAAGTTTTCATCAGGGAATTTGTGGCCATAGATGGAGCGTCCACCAGTGCCATTCTGATTGGTAAAATCGCCGCCTTGACACATAAAATTTGGTATAACCCGATGGAATGGAGAGCCCTTGTAGCCGTAGCCCTTCTCTCCGGTGCACAAAGCACGAAAGTTCTCGGCGGTCTTTGGAACGACGTCCGAGCGTAGCTCCATTACGATACGACCCAGCTTCTCCCCGCCAGCGTTAATGTCGAAGTAAACACGAGGTAACGACGACATTTTGGCTTCCTTGCTAAACGTGCGAAAGAAAGCCAGCTCTAAAATAAAATATATGAAATCAAATATATATATATAAATGTTAAATAATATAATAAAAAGCCAAACAATATTTTTTTTTTACCGACTTGAAAATTAAAACAAATAAATGTGAAATATTTTCTGATCCGTTCTGTTCTGTAAGCCGAGCAGGAATGTTGAATGGAATTTATAAAGTAAAATATCAGCAAGCAGGCAAATGTCATAGCCTACTAGAGATTACAGAATTTTTGTTTTATCCAAACTGTATGATATGATAATTATCGAAGTCAAACAGAATTTTATATTTAAGTAATTAAATTGATTTCACTCTGGCTTCTCTTCAGTTGTCGAATTTAAATTGATTTATTTAGATTTATTTTTATATATTACGAATTTCTAATCTTTTGTTATTTTGCAATAAATTATATATATTGGCAGAATCTCCAATTAGTTGATTTTACAGCTGTCAAAATTTCCGCTATTTTCGGTAAAGGTTAAGCAAACGAATCTTTAACTTAAGTAGCTGAGAAATTAGCTGCTGTAAAATTGATTTATTGATATATTAAAATAGAGACGAATATGAATATCGCTTACTAGTTATGGCATTATGATATTCAAATGACTTACGAAATTACATATATAAAACTTTTCCGTAATATTTTTTCGCAAAAGAGGCAGGCGTCTAGCTTTTCCATTCAGAAGCTCTAGCATTGGATGATTTAGTACTTTTTTTTCCTGCCAAGCCCACAAGACGAAAATCTCTAAAATTGTGGACAAACCTATAAATATCAAAAGTAACGCAATTGGAATTTCTATGGTCAACGTTGGTTTTTGGTTTTCAGCTTTTTAATTTTCTTATATGGTATTATAATAGCTCCTAATGAATTTAATATTTGACAGCTCATTTACGGACCATATTTTGTACAAATTATTTGAAATTTTAATTTAAATTTAAGTTTTTAAATTTTTTACATTTCTCAACTATGAACTGCGCTCTCAGCATAACCAAACCCATGCTATGTGTGGGCGGCATGGGCGTTGACATTGTGGAGCAATGCAACTCAATGCCCGCGGGAAAGTCGGATCATTTATCCGTGGAGGCGCATTGGCTGCGAGGTGGTCATGCGAGCAATGTGAGCTACGTGCTCCGTTTGCTGGGCGCCCAGGTAGAGTTCCTTGGCGTGCTGAGTCGGTCCAGCTTGCTGCGAGAGATTCTGGCGGAGATGGAGCACATCAACATCGACTTGAGCCATTGCCCGAGGACAGACAAGAGCCCGGCTTTCACCACGGTTGTCATAGATCGCCAGACTGGCTGTCGCTCCATTTTGCAGTGCACCAGAAAGTTTCCATACATCGGCATCGAGGAGTTCAAAAAGCTGGATCTCGATCGCTATGGCTGGGTGCACTTCGAGGCGCGCAACAAGCTGGACATCATTCCGATGATGCGGGCCATACATAACTACAACAGCGGACGCACCGAGCGCATCAAAATATCACTCAAGGTGGATGGCTGCTACAACGAGAACAAGGATCTCTTCGACATGTGCCACTACTTGATATTCTCGAGGCAGCTGGCACTGGATCTGGGCTGGCGCACAGTGAAGGAGACCTGCTTAGGATTGGATAAGACTCTGCCCTTGCCAAAAACGATTCTAGTGCGCAGACCGAATATTCTTTGCTCCTGGGGACCGTACGGTGCTGGATGCCTGGACACTAATGGCCAGTACTACGACCTGCCACTCCCTGCTGGCAGGAAGCCGATCGATACTTACGGAGTCGGCGAGTGCTTCACAGCTGGCGTCATCTATGCGCTGTACTTGAGGAAGATGCCCCTACCGGCGGCTGTGGCCTATGGAAATCGTGTGGCGGTGTTTAAAACGACTCGAATGGGCTACAATCATATAGCCAAATTCCAGATCTATCCGGTGACCATAGATAATGACGATAAGCTGTCGGATCATTATTCGGAGGATGATGAGTCAGAGCAATTCATTTGTAGAAAGTACATGAATCGCAAGTTTGAGACGAGCGACGGCATACTATCTACCAAATTAATGAACAGATTCGAAGTAATTGAGCCTAAGGAAGATGTTTCGAATGCGGACAGTGAACCAGAAATCGAACCTGAGGATCTACCGTCGTCGACTCTGGGCCACCAAACTACACGGCGTATGTCGAAACGTCGTATGTCACACGCGCGTAGAAAAAGTGTTCCGTTTAGGATGTCCGCATCTAAGAAGAGTGTTACGGAAGCAAAATAAACTATGAAAAAACTATAATTGGGAAATAAAAACATTTCAGTCTGTATTTGAATATAGATCTAATATTTAGCTTTCCAAGTCGCCGCAGTCCTCAATAATAATTCTCTTGGATGTCTTGCCAGAGTTCGAGCCCATCGATTCTATCTTTCGTATTACTTCCATCCCCTCAATTACCTTGCCAAAAACAACGTGCTTATTGTCCAGCCACGAGGTCTTGCCCATGCATATAAAAAACTGCGAGCCATTCGTATTCGGTCCGGCATTGGCCATCGACAAGGTGCCGGCACCAGAGTGCTTCAGCTCAAAGTTTTCATCAGGGAATTTGTGGCCATAGATGGAGCGTCCTCCAGTGCCATTCTGATTGGTAAAATCGCCGCCTTGACACATAAAATTTGGTATAACCCGATGGAATGGACAGCCCTTGTAGCCGTAGCCCTTCTCTCCGGTGCACAAAGCTCGAAAGTTCTCGGCGGTCTTTGGAACTACGTCCGTACGCAGTTCCATTGAAATGCGACCCAATTTCTCTCCATCCGCGGTTACGTCAAAGAAAACATGAGGAAAGGACATGCTTGACAAGCTGAAAAAAAAATCTTTGAAAAGCCAAAATTATAATGAAAGAAATATAAAATAAAGCCTACCTAGTCTACAGAGGTCTATACTGAGCAAAATTAGATTTGAAATTCTTTGAGATAGATATGCACATATACCTATATCAAGAGATAAGTATGTGAATATATTCTGCTATTTAATATGAGAATAGGATGAAGTGTCCGTTCAGGACATACACGAACCCTTACGCAGGAAAAAAAACGTATCTTCCGGCTATTAATTTTATACCCTTTTTTAACTCTTTTAAAATCAACTAATAAATTACTAATTGAATTCCGAATTAATTTTCTTTGGCAGCATTTTAAAGAGCTTAAGAAAAATAATAAATAATACGTAATAAAAATGTTGTCCCTTGCAACGATGCCGAAAGGTCAAAGCCATAAATTGGTGTAAAAAGTCGCAAAAATGGCAAATGAAAATGGAAAATTGTTGTCTCGGCTAGCGATGCTGAGCGAAAAACAAAAAAAACAAAAAAAATGTCACATAACCTTAAACCGTTTAAACCGGCCATTCATTACGTATGCGCCACGTTGGCCAGCGATAATAATTACCTTGCCGTCCAGCCCCAACTGCTGTCAAGGTAATAAATTATCAGCTATATATATATATATATATATATATATATATATAGATATATATGTACATACATATATATTCAATTGATTGCAGATGGCTGCATCACCATTTTATATTCGTGTTGAAAAGGGTTAACATTTGGAGCATTTCTTTTTGGAATGCCTTTTTCATGGGCTTTTGGGCTATTTGAATTATGGCTAGATTATTTAAATAAATTGCAATATCAGCGTAGAGATTTCGGACACCCAATTGCTGCAGGCCAGCTGATGAAGCTCGAACAGATTAAGGACTTAATATCCCTGCAGTCACACAATTTATATAGTATCAACAGGACGCTTAACGAAAGTAAATAGTTAAGAGATTTATATTTATATATGCTGAAATATATCTCTTTTGCCTTAAATTTTATACATATATATGAAATGCAGACATCTGCCAAAGTACAAGCAAAATCAACAATTTAAACCTGAGCTAAGGCAGCTGCATGACAAAAGCTGTATGCTATGACACTCTATGGATGGTACATCCATGAAAGTTGTGGGAATATTGATCATATTTGCTCGCTAAATAGAAGGAGTAGCCTTATGAATGCCTATAAACCTATCTCAACTCTTCTAGTGAATCTGACAAGATCAAAACTTGAAACACGAGTTAAGGCAGCTGCCTGACAAAAGCTGAATGCTATGACACTTGGTTAGAGTACATCAATGCCAAGGACTGAAACTTTGGAAACATTTATCATAATAATATTTGGAAATATTTATCCCTAAATAAATAACGTAGTCTTATAAATGTCTCTGAAACTGTGGATCAACTATTTTATTGGATGTGGCAAGAACTAGTTCTAGAGTCAAGGCAGCTGCCTGACAAAAGCTGAATGCTATGACACTCGGCTTTGAACCCCCGAAACCCCCCTCCCCTGTATACGCGCCTGGCAACATTCATTGGAAGAATTGAGCACACATTCATAGTCAATTATACGGCTAGGACGTCTATTTAGCGAGCAAATAAGATAAATACTTCCAGCAGTTTCAAAGATGTCTTTGGCATAGATGTTCCTTACATCGAGTCTTGTAGCAGTCAGCTTTTGTCAGGCAGCTGCCTTAACTCAAGTTTCAAGTTTTATTTTTGCAACATTCATTGGAAGAATTGAGCACACATTCATAGTCAATTATAAGGCTAGGACGTCTATTTAGCGAGCAAATAAGATAAATACTTCCAGCAGTTTCAAAGATGTCTTTGGCATAGATGTTCCTTACATCGAGTCTTGTAGCAGTCAGCTTTTGTCAGGCAGCTGCCTTAACTCAAGTTTCAAGTTTTATTTTTGCGACATTCATTGGAAGAATTGAGCACACATTCATAGTCAATTATAAGGCTAGGACGTCTATTTAGCGAGCAAATAAGATAAATACTTCCAGCAGTTTCAAAGATGTCTTTGGCATAGATGTTCCTTACATCGAGTCCTGTAGCAGTCAGCTTTTGTCAGGCAGCTGCCTTAACTCAAGTTTCAAGTTTTATTTTTGCGACATTCATTGGAAGATTTGAGCACACATTCATAGTCAATTATAAGGCTAGGACGTCTATTTAGCGAGCAAATAAGATAAATACTTCCAGCAGTTTCAAAGATGTCTTTGGCATAGATGTTCCTTACATCGAGTCTTGTAGCAGTCAGCTTTTGTCAGGCAGCTGCCTTAACTCAAGTTTCAAGTTTTATTTTTGCAACATTCATTGGAAGAATTGAGCACACATTCATAGTCAATTATAAGGCTAGGACGTCTATTTAGCGAGCAAATAAGATAAATACTTCCAGCAGTTTCAAAGATGTCTTTGGCATAGATGTTCCTTACATCGAGTCTTGTAGCAGTCAGCTTTTGTCAGGCAGCTGCCTTAACTCAAGTTTCAAGTTTTATTTTTGCGACATTCATTGGAAGAATTGAGCACACATTCATAGTCAATTATAAGGCTAGGACGTCTATTTAGCGAGCAAATAAGATAAATACTTCCAGCAGTTTTAAAGATGTCTTTGGCATAGATGTTCCTTACATCGAGTCTTGTAGCAGTCAGCTTTTGTCAGGCAGCTGCCTTAACTCAAGTTTCAAGTTTTATTTTTGCGACATTCATTGGAAGAATTGAGCACACATTCATTGTCAATTATAAGGCTAGGACGTCTATTTAGCGAGCAAATAAGATAAATACTTCCAGCAGTTTCAAAGATGTCTTTGGCATAGATGTTCCTTACATCGAGTCTTGTAGCAGTCAGCTTTTGTCAGGCAGCTGCCTTAACTCAAGTTTAAAGTTTTATTTTTGCGACATTCATTGGAAGAATTGAGCACACATTCATAGTCAATTATAAGGCTAGGACGTCTATTTAGCGAGCAAATAAGATAAATACTTCCAGCAGTTTCAAAGATGTCTTTGGCATAGATGTTCCTTACATCGAGTCTTGTAGCAGTCAGCTTTTGTCAGGCAGCTGCCTTAACTCAAGTTTCAAGTTTTATTTTTGCGACATTCATTGGAAGATTTGAGCACACATTCATAGTCAATTATAAGGCTAGGACGTCTATTTAGCGAGCAAATAAGATAAATACTTCCAGCAGTTTCAAAGATGTCTTTGGCATAGATGTTCCTTACATCGAGTCTTGTAGCAGTCAGCTTTTGTCAGGCAGCTGCCTTAACTCAAGTTTCAAGTTTTATTTTTGCAACATTCAGGCGCGTAGCCAGAAAATTTTTTCGGGTGGGTGGGAGGTGGGTGGGGGGGGTTTTCAGCAAATATTAAATACACATATTCGTACTTAATAATATAAAAATTTCAAATTTTTTTTCTAAATAGAAGGAATAGCCTTCTGAATGCCTATAAACCTATCTCAACTCTTCTAGTGAATGTGACAAGATCAAAACTTGAAACTTGAGTTAAGGCAGCTGCATGACAAAAGCTGAATGCTATGACACTTGATTAGAGTGCATCAATGCCAAAGACTGAAACCTTGGAAAAATTTATCATAATAATATTTATAAATATTTATCACTAAATAAATAACTAAATAAATAACGTAGTCTTATGAATGTCTCTGAAACTGTGGATCAACTATTTTATTGGATGTGGCAAGAACTAGTTCTAGAGTCAAGGCAGCTGCCTGACAAAAGCTGAATGCTACAAGACTCAATGGAAGGTACATCTATGAAAGTTGTGGGAGTGTTGATCATATTTGCTCGCTAAATAGAAGGAGTAGCCTTATGAATGTCTATAAACCTATCTCAACTCTTCTAGTGAATGTGACAAGATCAAAACTTGAAACATGAGTTAAGGCAGCTGCATGACAAAAGCTGAATGATATGACACTTGATTAGAGTGCATCACTGCCAAAGACTGAAACTTTAGGAAATATTCATCATAAATGCTCGCTATATAAATTACGTTGCCTTATGAATGTCTCTGAAACTGCGGACCGGACCAACTATTTTATTGAATATGGCAAGAACTAGAGTGAAGGCAGCTGCATGACAAAAGCTGAATGCTACAAGACTCGATGTAACGTACATCAATGCCAAAGACTGAATAATATGAAGCTTCTGGAAAAATCCTCATTGCTCACGAAATAGAAATCATAGTTGGAATAATATGATAATATGATGTATAAAGAAAAACAAAGCAAATATCTCAAGTTCAATTTAAAGAAAAGATATATAATAACTTATTTCATGCCTAATTCTTGCAAATCCCTCACAAAAAATTATATTTATATATAAATATATATACCTATATATTAATCATAGAACTTTTACTCTGAGACAAACATATACTCAGGCATAAATAAAATTAAATATTTGGCATAGAGATTAAGAGGCACGCTCCATTTATTTGCATTCTCCGTGAATGGCTCACATAATTTTCTATATGATGTGGGGAAGGGAATGGCGGTGATGGGATGAGTTGGGCAGAGTGGACAATGCAGACCCCAAATGAAGGACATTCCTTATCATCTTATTTGCATTTGGCTGGCTGTGAAAAAATTTCAAATGCCTAAACGCCCTAAATGTGCAGAATTTTGATTTATGTAAGTGCCACATGCCCCCCCAGCCCCTAACAACAGCCAGCGTAAAGCCCCAACACCCCAGTTGCCAGCCTCCAACCACCTCATCCTCACCTCACCCTCAAGTGTCCGCAATTAATTTTTATTTCCAACGCAGTTCATTTTAGTGGCAAGTCCAGAGGGTGGTTCCCGTTACTCTGCTGGAGACAAGTGTGCCACAATAAACACACCTCTAAGCCAGAGCTAAAGATAAACACTAAGTTCGGCCTGAAGCATGATCGACTACAGTATACCCTGCATAAATGTGGACTGACTTATTTGTCTACGTATTATGAATGTTGAATGAGAATGTATGAGGGTTTATCTGTCTAATTTACATACATATATGTATTACTGGTATATATCTGAAATCATGTTTACTTGTAGTTTTTGAGCTCGTCATGATACTATGAATAACATAGAAATAGATTTAGACATACCTGCTTTATTATGTACTTAAAGCTAAAATGAAATAAATTGAATATTAGAATAAATATTCTTGCTTTATTATATATATATAGCTCTTCCACAAAATTACGAAAAATATTCCATATTTTTTATATACTCCTCTATGCATCTACATATATATTTACTTCTCTTCTCTTCTCTTCACTTCTATCATGTGAGTTACACCCATAAATTGTTATAGCAAACAATAATAACAAAATTTTTCAGCATATCTTTTTGTACTTAACATTCGTCTTCCATATCTGCTTTGCTAGTCAAATATACCCGATTGCTATCAGTCAAGTCATTAGCATTGACTTCTTCCACTGTGCGTTAGAAAGACAGTGGAGAGGCGTTTTGCTTCCTGCTCAACTGTTTATGAAAAAAAAAAAAAAATCAACAATAGAAAAAATAAAAAAAATAAAAAAAATAAATAAATTAAATTGTGAATAATTTTTGTAGTCGCTGATTTTACAGCTAAGAGATTGGACTGTGTGTATGTGTGTGTGTGTGTGTGTGTGCAGCATGATGACCTCATTAATTTTCAATCTGAGCTGGATTACATGCCTGCTGCCCAGTTGTCCAGCTGACGGCCACGCCCACAGTCAGGCGCATGATGAATCTTTTTCCTGATTTCGTGGCACATTCCTTGTGCCCCGCCCACCATTTGGCCCCCCTCTGCCGCACTAATTTATGATGATAAATGAGTTTCAATCAAGCGGCAGAAGTGAAGCCAAAGTCGGCCAGTTTCCGTCGCGGCAGCCGCAGCTCCTTACGTCTTGCCTTGGCGATCCTGCAGGACCTGAAGCAGCAGCTGACTGAAGCAGGAGCAGCAACAGCAGCAGCAGCAGCAGGAACAGGAACAGCATCAGTCCAGTGGAAATTGTATGTATAAATTATCCATAATTTGATTTGACTTGGCTTGTCCTGGCGCAGATTCTGCCACGATTCTGTGGCATGAGGTTTTTCATTTGAATATTTATGAATAATTTTTTGTATTATTTTCTTCTTTTTTTTTTTGTTGGGCAATATTTAACAATTTCTGTTTTATTGTTTGACCGAATATTTCTCTCTGCATTTTTCCAGTCAACAATTTTTCAATTCAAAAATTGAGAAATCAAATTAAGAACTGAACACGACCTTCGCTCTGTCTCTGCATATTCAAGCCAAAAGTTTTCTGTTTCAGCTTTTGTAATTACTTGAGAAACTCTTATCTATTTATCTTCGGAGATTAATCATTTCTTGCCATTCCTTGTAAATGTTCACATAGAATTAAACAAATGCCTTTGAGGCAACATTTGATGAATTCATCATTTCAGACTTGAAACTTTCTTAATACAATATGTCCACTCAAGCAAATCTGAGTCCTTTAATGTTCTGTTTGCAGTCTTTAAGTTATGTTTCAGGTACATTTGCTGAAACATCCCTCTTCGTCCACAGTTTGGAGGGTTCAGGGTATCTATATTTATTTATTTATTTTATTTTTACTTATTAATTTATTTATTTTTTTTTCTTTTTAACTCTATGAATCAATACGTGAATGTGTATATCTTTGTTAAGGCTTAATGTTTCTTAAGTTTTCAAATATTTACATATTTAATGCAGTTATGAGTGATTTGTTTTTTTTTTTTAATTTTTTTTTTTAATATAATATTATTTTCCATATTTTAGATTTTTTAAAAATTATCTCTTATAGATATGTATGTGTGCAAACAGGGTATCTCTTACTCTTGACTGGCGCGCATTTGACTTATTTTTTTATTTATTTATATATATGTATATACAAATCTTTTTTGTGCTCTCGCGTTTCGTATTCGAGCCACTTCCGCTTCATTGGGCAATTACGCAAGCAGCGCTTTGATTATGCTGCAGCGCACAATTGTTTTGACATTTAATCAAAGCGAGCAACAAAGCGAATCCTGGCGGGTGCTCTCGCCCGCTATACAGAATGCACCATAAAATGGCAAAGCACAGATCTGGAAGCAGTAGCGAGGCGGTCCCTGTGCCAATGCTGATAAGCTCGACTGGACACTTGGGGTAATTGAGTAACTTGGCTGTCCAGCAGAAGGCACGAGGCACGAGGCAACAATGGGCCATACACTGACAGTTCAATGTCCGCGTAATGCAGCAACGCGAAGGCAGTCAGCTCTCAGCTCCGCCCTCGCAGCGCACCGCCCATCTCTCTGGGGCTCCGATGAGTCCAGGCAGCGGCAGATCAAAGCGCGTTTTGGGTCGCTCATTGTTGTTGTTGTTGTTGTTTACATAGCCCGCATGGATGCTGGGACAAAAGTGCTTTTATTTCTTTTATAATACGATATGTACCTTCAGTATCTTTTACTGCTGGCAAAGCAAACGAAGGACCTGAAGAACAACAACAACAACAGCAACAACAACAAGCCACATCCTTCGATAATGTCAAACAAAAAGGCAGCAATTTGAGTTTGAAGAGCGACCTTGTGCTCTGCCTTCAGTTTTCTGCTCCTGGCAGCCATAAAACTCAACTATGTATTTAGTTAGCTAGCACACACACACACACACACACACACACACGCACATATACAACTACACTACATTTATATGGAAAGATATGGACACATATTGTATATCTTCGGCTCAATGTATGTATTTGCAACGTTTTCTTTTATGCTCGCAACAAACTTTTCTCATTTTGTTGGCCTGGCTTCATTTTCTTGACATTTCATTTTCATTTCAATTTCTATAACACAAAAATTGACTTCCGCTTCCGTTTGACCCAGCTTGAGCTTTCAGCCCAAGAAAAAAGGAAAAAAAAAAATCAACAAAATCAACTTTCATTCATATTTACCGAAAGTTTTTCATATCCCACAGTCATCGAAGGTGATTTTACCTTGCACAGGCTGATAGCAATTACTTTTAAGATATGTAATTACTTTTTCTAATAAATGAGAATGGCATCTGTAAATTGAGGGGAATTGATGAATATTATTATTTATTATACGCGTGTATTGATACATATTGTATGTTTCTACATATGTATGTATGTTTGGGTATGTATTACATGTATGATGCTTACTCTAAAGTTGTTTCGTTTCTACTGCCTTGCTATGCGATTCTCACAAATTCAGTTAGTCATTTTAAGGAAACCCTTTATATTTATTTAGTAGACTTTCTTCCCACAACTTTTCAATATAAGATTAATATACACATATACAATATACATTTAATATACATTTATTATTCCCATATTATGTTCCCATTTGAATTTTATTATATCCATATTATATTCATATATAAAATTTACATTAAACTTTAAGTACATATTTAATGTGCAAGGAATTCCAGATCGCAGCTCGTGTAAATTCCAAATTAAAATTAAATACATACGTATATTTTAATCGCCTTTTATTCACGTTGTTCTTATAGCAAGAAACTCAATACGGAATTTTCTTATTTGCTTATGTACGAGTGTGTCTGATTTACATGTACATGCATGCATGGACGTAGCCACCCCGATATCGATTCGCTTACTTAATTAAAACGAACCTTGGGCATTCAAAAAGTCACCGCCTGTGCTCGTCCTGTAATTTACCTGCATGTGATGCCCCGAGAGCTAACCGAGCGAGAGCCCAACCCGCCCCAAAGTCCCTCAACATGACGAACTGGCGGCTGTTACAATCGTTTGCTCGGTTGCGGTCAATGTTGCGTATACGTAATTAATGCCTTGTGGCTCACGATAAACACGACTCCAACCCACCACACCCACAGTCAACCACCAGCCATCTCCAACCACTGCCACTCCCACTCCCACTGCGACCCCCACTCCCGCTCTCAGATGAACATATTTGCTTGCCTTTGGTCAAGATTTTATGCATCCAGTGAGGCATTGTGATGTTATTGTTGTATGTCAGTTTGTTTGCCTGTTTGTTTGCCAGTTTGTTTGTTTGCAGTTGGCTTACAGAACCTGTAGATCTGGCATATCTATGGTTAGCATTCATTTGCCCAAGACAACTCACTCTGACCCGAAGCACAACAACAACTTCTCGAATTCATCTAAGACATTTAGTTAATGTATGTATGTGCATGCTTTGGCAAAGTTTGTAACTTTAAACTGTTATTATTAGGAATTTGTTTAGCTGCCAGGCAAAAACTAATTCCTGATATACATACATATTATTCCCATGTACCTATAGAAGCGTAAATTTCTGCATGTTTACACAAAACTTAAGACGAAGGTATGAGCGTGGAGTTAAGGTTAGTTTTCAGTTTAACATGCCTTGTAGGCTTACCCACATGATAAACTTGTATAAACATATGATAGACATGCTACGATATGCATATATTTGTAATCATTCTTCACAGGAAAGAAGTGAAGCAGGTGTAAGCAGCAGAAATTATTTAACATGCATTGCAAGTTTACCCGCATGATACACTAATAGTAGAAGTATTAGTAGAAGTAACAGTTTGTTGTCAAATTTTAACATGCATTGCAGCTTTACCCGCATGATATAAATACATATGTACTATGGACAGGAAGCATTGGAAATAGAGACAGACAGCTTGGTAACATGCATGGCAAATTTAAGCGAATGTTCCATCAAAAAGTCACAGTAAAATATTTAACATGCATTGCAAATTTAATCCCACTTTGTCAAGCTATACGCTATACGTGTTCTCAATTCGAATTCTTTTAATTCTTGCGCTAAGACAACCCTAACCTAAGCAGCAACCCTTAATCTCCGTCACTTCAGCATTTGTTTTGGTCTCCTTTGGTTTCTACTTCTGTTGTTTGCTCGTGCTGGTAAATGAATTTCTACCCTAAGACCCTATCAGTGCAGACAATTGCATATTATTGACATTTCAATTGTCTCTCATTATTGTGCGAACCTTTTGTTGCGCTTATTTAAATTGCGACTGACAGGGCGCCGAGTGCCGGGAAAAACACGCATGCAATGAAGAAAAGGAAATGGGAAATTTGCATAATAATGGCAATTGCACACGCTTCAGGTATTAAACACTCCACTCGACCCATCCTCAACTCAATTTGCCCAAAAATGAAAATGAGCAAAATGAAAACAAACAACAAAAACACAGAAAAGAAGAGAATGGAACAAAATGTAGAGAATCCAATTTTCACTTAATTTTCATCGCAGCGTTGCTTTCTTGGAATTCTCTCTCCATCTATTTACATCTCGCCCTCTCTCTCACTCACTCACTAACTCTGTTATCTCTGCTGTCCCTACGTATCCCGTAGCTACCAACGCTGCAGCACGATAAAAAAAGTAAAAGTAGTCGAAAATGCTGGCAGCAATTTTCATTTGGTTTGTTATTTTGTCTCAAAGTATCAATTTGTGTATCATTAAAATAATTTGATTTCGACTCGCATTCGACCCTAACGGAAGAAAAGAAAAGCGCGACCTTTTGGCCAAAGATTTTGACTCTGGCTGGGCACATCCTATTGCCTGGATGCCGCCTTGGGTACCAAATCAGCTCAAGTCCTCGGGCTCTAATTATGCCCAACCTTTAGCGAAACGAAACGCAACACAAGAAACCTAATTAAGCATAGCCCATGGCATACATCTAAATCCACATATTGAATTTCACTTCTCAACTTGAACTTCTCTTTTATTCTTCTTGTTTTTAGCAAATTTGCACAACAAGGATGGCATTTAATCTTTTTTAAAGAAAATATTTTCGTAAGATGCGCCCGAGCTAAGAAGTCGTATCAATTGAGCTTGTCCCAAATAAAATTGCGCTGCTTCAGCTAATGGGCTAAGACAATGTCTTGCCCGAAGGCAAAGTTCATTGACCTGTTTAAGTAGAACGGGTTTGTGGCTTGCATATTACTTTTAAAGACTCTTCTAGTGAATATTACACTGTCGTAATGTTGCGTAATGCATAAAGGTAGCATTTGCTAACCGCTATGAGCAGACAAGTTCTTCTTTGAACTTCCAAATCCTAATAGACTTCTTATACAGAAGTTAGAATTTGATAATAATTAAACATAGAATTATGCAAATTTTGTTTATATTTGAATATTTTACTCTAGTATTTAAATAGATACGTGGAATCTGTTTATAAGTATGTTCTATTACTTTTATGAACATTTATACTATAGCATATATATTCATTAAATTATTTAAATATATAAAATTTAAATAGTAATTATATACATAAATCGTAAATATATTTATATCATATATATTAAATATTCATATTATATTATATATATTTATTATTATATTTAATTATTGTATAAATTATTATATATTTTATTACATAAATTTGCTTGCTTTTCATGTTTTAATTAAGTTTGTTAGCAATTAAGCTACTTTACTCTGTTATTAATCTGACAAAAGAAATATTAAATCCTATTAAAGTATTATGTGTGCATATATAGAACTCCAGCCAGGGGTCTTTTATCTTCTACTCACTTTCTCATTACGCTTACTTTTAATAACAGATTATCAAAATTCATTAGCAGTAACCAGAAAGCATCAGTGAAATCTTATAAAATTGGAATACTCTACTATATATATAAATATATTTAACTTCTATGCCGCATGTCTAGAAGGGTATTTAATTTTGGACAAGCCAAATCGATCACGCTTCTATTACCTTTGCAAAAAGAGTATCAAATATGCTCTCACTTTTCTTTTTTTGAGAGCTTATCAAATACCATTAATCACGCGGCTCTTAGCTACAAGCATAGAAATATATTCATATACATATATATATAAAGACGTAAGACCATCACAAATCAGCGATTCCGGAATACGGGAATACGAATGGCTGAGAGCAGGAGCAGCAGTGGGAATGGAATGCGACAAATGCGTCGGCGACAGCTGGCGGGCAGGCAGGCAAAATGTCCTTGGCAGCCGGAGAGAATGTCCTTACCACTAACAACTTGTCGGCGTTGAGTCGTTCATTAGGGCAATCAACCACTCAATATCCCAGGCTGCCTGCTGTCGGCTGTCGCTGCTGCTGCTGCTGCTGCTGGTCTGCTGGCAGAGGGAAGCGTATTTCAGTCCGTTTCTCAGAGCGCCGCTGCTGCCTCTTCCTCTTCCTGTTCCGCTTCCGAGTGCATTTGTGCGGGCATCAAATTGCCCGCTTCTGTCTCTGCTCCGTTCGTTCCGCCACTCTATGTCATCCAATACTAGGTACTGCGCTTTCGCCTCAACAATTGTCCTGGCATTGATATCATCCAACTGGCGTAGGGGCCCATTTGTATGCGCTGTTCCTGTCAACTTGTTATCCATCAGCGATCAAACGATGCCAATATCCAAAGCATGATGTATGTATGTATGTATATGTATGTACGTACTTTCAAATAGTATAAAAAAATGTATGCTTATATTTTATTATATAATATATTAAAACATAAAAATCTGTTAAGCATAACATTGTGTTTTAATATAATAAATATAATTCATAATTTTCTTTTTACATTTTTGTTATGTAATAAACAAAATTAAATGCAAAAGAAAAATTAAATTTTAATGCTATTAAATTGATTGATTAATCAATTGAATTATTTATTGAATACCAGAAATTTCTTCTTTTTTTTCCTGTATATGTTAATTAGTTACATAAGCATATTGAAAATGTGTTTATACTTATACATATGTATATGCATGTGTGTGTTATGCCTATGTAATCATGTAACCATGCTATAAGACCTAATTGATTTATAAGCTATGAATTTATATTTATTTGCAGTCAATGATATTTTAATAGCCTTACTGCACAAAATACATATTTTCCCATTGAGGCTGTGAAATTTATACAAATTAAAATTATAAATAATCGCATTACAAAAATCATAATAATATATGTTGAAGAGTAGAGCTTAAAATGAGTATAAATTGCATATTTAAATCAGTAGAAGAAGAGCTAATTATTTGTAAAAGGAAATTAATGATCGGGAAACAAAATTGTATATTAGTGTTGTATATGTGAGAAGAGTGTATTTAATATTGAGATACTAGAGAAACTAGAAAGTCTATGCTCTACTTTTTCTCTAATTTCAATATCAATATTTATTTTACTTTTTAGCTTCTCAATAAAGAAATTCACAGAAGAACTACTAATCAAAGTCTAGCAAACGTATTTCAAAATGCATATTAAAGCAGAGAAACCCAAGTGGTAAATTTAGGCCAACCTATTCACAAATAACAAGCGAAGAGGCAGCACAGTTAGTTAGTCTGAAGTTAATGGTTCAGCAAATATCAAGAGTGTATCATCGAAATGTCAGGAGATTGAATATGATTGAAGCGCTACCAAATCGTGATATGATCCAAACAAGCATTCATTAAAATATGTTTGCCTATTTATGATGCTCGCCCACCCCCCCCTCCCGCTATGCCGCAATGCCAATCATCGAGCAGCGGGACACTGGGTTGGCATGTTGATGTGCCACAATATTCAAGCTGATTACATTAACTTTCAAATCGAGACTATTACGAGTACAGAGTGTCGAGAAAACAACATTACCGCGCACACATGACCAAAAACAAAGCCCCGAATAGAAGGCCAAACAACTGTGTGCACAACTTGTGTGTGCGGGTGAATCAGTCGACTGAGGGGGGAGGAGTCGCGCGGGCGAACAGAGGGTGTCACCAAGAATAAAGCAAAGGCTCACCAATTTTTGTACGAAAGTCAAACAAAACGTAAAGAATAAATTTATGCACTCTCCAACACTCGACGAACAAAAATCAACAATAACATGCCAAATAGACGAGCCATGGGTGAGCGAGACCGGATTAAGGGTGCTCCATTTGGGGAGTGCACGACTATGCGAGTGCTTAGCGTAGCAGATGATACTAGGTTGGGCATCATAAGAGATTGAATATGTAAATGATTGCAGGAAAATCAATTTGGATCCATACATTAATACATATTATTAAATATCTAAGCGATAAATATCTGTGTAATGGTATTTATATAATAACATTTAATAATATACATATAATATTTAATTATATTTAATTTAATATTTTACAAATATTTTATATAATCGTTTTTATTTATTTAGTAAAAACAAATAAATATGTTTATCTTTAACTTTAGATTTTTAAATGATTTTAGAAATTCTATAATTATCAATTTGATAATAATTATTTATCGACTTCAGTTAATTTTCTTCTGGCATACTTTTGAATTGTCGTTATACCGATATTTCTTTAAAATATATTATAACTTTTACATAATGCATATCAAGCATATTCTATCAATAACCAACAAATTAATACGTTTACAAGCTAATATTATAGCATTGATAATTATCGTTTTCTATAATCAATATTTATCGATATCAAGCAATCTGCAACAACCAATCTTAAACATTATAGAACTGTCGATATCTAAAATTAAATCATAATATGTTTTGTAGTACCGATATTTATCGGTTTGCAGCATTTAAATGAGTGAATTGACTAACTTTTGTCTTGATATCAATTTTGCTAGTCTTATCGAGGTAGATAGGTATAGAGTCCGCTACATATATTGACCCATCAGTCATCATACCCATACTTCAAGTTATACGCAAATAATACAGGGTATAGTGAGTGCGACGATATATTGACAGTAAGTTGACAGTTCGTCAGTGCGGCCAGTTAGTACATGGCCGCGACATTATGTCTGACTGACGTGACGTGACGTGACGCGTTGTAATATGGCGACGTATGGCTTAATGTGACCACGAATATCAACATCAACTCATAAACAAGCACAGCAACTGCGAATGGCTCTTTATTTTTATTTTTTTTTTTTTTGGTTTTATTTTTCGTTTTTGGCCAGGGCGAAAGCGAAGGGTAGGCTGGGCCGAGGCGGGCAATATGTGGATATGTGCGGTATATGGAAATTGATTGTTGCAGAGCCCATTGACATGGGTTGGCTACATGAGCAAACAAAAACCCAGCCAGAACAGAACAGACCAGACCAGACCAATGACGTGACAGCAGCCCATTTACTGGCGACAGGTTGGTCATTTGGGTTATGTGGTGCGTAGGAAATTGGGCTCGCTTCAGGTCATATTTTATACACAGCTTAAACATTATTATAAAGTTGGGTTCACTTCGTCATGGCCATACAGCCTTGTGATAATAATTGGATGTCAGCTTATAAAACAGCTGATCTCATAAAGTCTAATCATATGGAAATATATGTTTCTGCTTTTCTTTAATAAATATGCATATCGAAGAGTAGACATGTGTCTTACGAAATAAAGGAATTGTTCTTTAAGCATGTGGAGTTTCAGCTCTAGAAAGAGAAGTTATGAAGGAGAAGTCTACATAAAAGAGAAAGAGAGAAGAAAATATATGCAGAGAGATAAATAGAGAGAGGGAGAAAGAAAATTATGGAAAGTTTGGAAGAGCAAATGGATAATGAGGGATGTGAAGGAATATTCAACTGAGCGATTAATGGAGAGTTATTAATGAAATTAAAACCATTCAGCGCCAATTAATTTTGTATACTACTGAAATACTTGTATTTAAGTTCTTCTCCAGCTGGCGAGTCAATTCGACAATTTCAGCAAGTTTGACAGTTCTGTTACACCTACCAGGGAACAAGTAAAAGAAACAGAATAAATAAGGAAACAACTGCAAAAGTTGCCTTTGCTCGTGCTTCAAGTGCAGAAAGGACAGCAGGAATTGTGGTGAGCCAAGTACGAAAAAAAAAAAAAACGAGAATACACAGGTATAAAAGCTAAAGTTGAGTGCAACTGACTGCACAATACGCGCTCAAGTTCAGAAAAATCAATGTTTTCAAAGTAAATTATATATAAGGTTTGCATAGAATTCTTTAATCTAAATTCCCTTTAGCTAGACAAACTGTGCAAGCTAATATACTCTTTTGCATTAGCTGAACCTTCATTGAAAATAATAATAAAAAGAAAAATACAAGTAAATATCCTGAGCGAACACAATTCAATTTAACTTTTTTCATTTCTTTGCCGTGCTGTGTTATTTTTATTTATGTAAAAGCACACTCGTCTCTCTGTGTGGCACTCTATAAAGAAAATGTGTGTGTGTGTGTGTGTGTGTGTTTGTGTGATGCGATATTATGGCAATTTCCATTGGAGTCAGTTCCTTTCAAAATTAAAATGTTTCTTATGCACGAGAGATTTCTGATGGGCAAACGGAATAAAAGGTAACGGCCTGGAAGTTACCGAATACACGAACCACGACAATAACTGGAACTCTGAGCGCCCTAGAGGAGTGAATGTTTGTATATATTTATATGTATATATAATAAATACATATGTATATACACACCAAGTACATGGGCTGTACATGAAATTTCTAGTTAAATACACAATATACGCCGCATTTAGTCGACTTCTTTTTCTATGACAAAGGTTAGTCATCAAGCATTTCTTATATATAAATTTTAGTTTGCTATATCTAAAGCAGAGTTCTTTGCCTGGTCTGTTTATGTAAGAGAAAAAGTTACAATAAACATAAATGCCTCATTTTACTCGTCAAATAATCAACATATTTACATATATGTTTCTATTCATGTACTGTAAATGAAGTTTGTTTCATTTGCGATATCTTAAATAGAAAAAAAAAATATTGTTAGATTTACCATTATTTACCATTATATCCTGATTTCCCATTTTCAATAGGTTCATTGAAAGATACATATTACTTTTGATAACTTCTGCAATTATTAAATTCTCAAGCAATTTTACATAATATGTACTTATAGCACTGGAAAAAAACCCCAGCTAGCGATCCCGCAGAGATTGTTTTTATTGCGGGCCATGCGTATGTAGCCTGATTCGCCCCAGTTTCCCCAGGAGCCCTTGAGTATCCAGTAATCGCGTCCATCATCCGTGCCGTAGCCAACCACTGGCATGATATGATGCTTAGTAAAGTTGGTGCAGGGTATTTCATAAATTCCGTTTGTATACTTCTTCAGATACTGAGAAACGACGGTCACAGCAACGGGTCCTTTTTCAGCTACGGCTGCCTGCAAAGCGTACTCATCGTTACGCTTGACCAAGACGCTGCCCTTGACGGTAGCTCCAATGTGATCCTTACTGAAGCGACATTTGCCCAGCTTTCCTTCGTAGCCATATGATCTGCGGGTATTGATGCCGTTATCCTTAACGTACCTCAGAGCCTCGTCCACTCTGCCTTGCTTACAGCCTTCGTTCGTGTAGGGCGGCTGATTCGAACAGTCGACCAGATTCTGCTCTGACAGTTCAATCATTTTCCCCGTCTTCAGAAACTGATGAGACTCAATAACCGAGACTGTCCCAAAGGCATAACAGCTACCGCAGCTGCCCTGGTATCTAATGCTGCTTACAGCGTTCTTCTTGCGCCAGTCCACACTCTTCGGTAGCTCAAGATTAGCGGGTGGCTCATAAACAGAATCGTACCGGAGATCTTTCAAGGGAGAGCTGCACGACATCATTTCAAACTCCTCCGATGTCATATCCGTGAATTGATTAACGCCCATTTGCCAGGTCTCCAGTCCCGCTGCGAACCGCGCATTGTGCGCCTCAAATTTCTGTTTTTCGTCGCTGTAGATTTGCCTGCGTATCCGATCCTCGCTCGACGTAGCATAAAAATACCACTGATACTGCTCTCATGCTTGACGCTAGCTGACTGCAACTGAATCTTCCAGTTCCAGTGGATTTATTAATTATTTATTAAGAACGAAATTAAGTTCAACAATTTGTAAGCCCAACAAAAATGTAATGCATAATTAACTCATAGAAAAAGAATTGAGTGAATCGAATCAATTTAATACGGGAGTTATATCTGTCGATTTATTTTATTATTTATTAAAAATGAAATTACATTAAAAAAAAAAAAAATAATAACCTGAACTAAACTAATAAAAAAATTAATTTAATTTTAAATTTCGATATGTTTAAAAATAAAAATTAAATAAAAAACTCACTATTTAAACACTCTAAAATACTTACACATATGTACTAAAATATTTTTTCTAAAGTTAAATATAAATTTATTATTTACTTAAATAAATCATTTTTAATTATTTATTTATTTTTTTTTTTATTTATTTTATTTTTTTTTTTTTTTCTTATAATTAAACACCTTTTTTGTATCTTTTATTCAGTTTTACAATATTTTTTTATTAATTTTTTCTTATATAATAAAATAACATTTACTTAATGGGTCCAGACTTTAGTTCTTGCGTTATCAAAAATAGTAACAACAATTTTCTCATCAATGTGCTAGAAATTTATGAATTATATATATAATATAATTGAGTTTATAGATTTCTCTCATATTTATGCATATTTTAATGCAGAATCTATTATAATATTTACAAATATTCTACTGCAGAATCTATTATCATATATCTATCATACACATATGCAAAACATTTAAACTATTTTCAACCTAAGAAATGTTCGATAACTAATCAATTTTCTAGAATCCTTGCCATTTTATCATTTCTAGCTAACTCTACCCTGTCAAATGGTGAAGGATTACCAAACGTTTTCCTAGCTTCGTTGACCAAAATTAGAATTTCGAGCACGAAAAGTAAGCCCATCTTTAGGAAGCAAATAACAACACGAAAACCTTTAGCAAATCCGCATGTCTTATTCGCATTCGTGTCGAAGCCAAAGAGAAATGTGAAAAACGTGGGAGAGCTGCGATTGTAGAGGCAGGCAAGACCAACAACATCTCATTTGATTCGCAAGCAGGCGAATCCCATAAATCTAAGCTCAACTAGGGCCCACACAGAGAGAGAGAGAGAGAGAGAGAGAGAGAGAGGGAGCGAAACATGAAATCACATTCGCAAAAATAATTAATATTTATTACCCGAGAATGAAGTATTATCAAATTGCATAATTGCTGTGTTTCTCATTCGACACGACAGCAACAGCCGTCGAGCTGGAGCTGACCAGCTGACCCAGCGCCTTCCCACGTGCCACGCCCACTAAACCTGGGGACCTATAAAGTGTGTACAATATATTACTCGAACTTGGAAGCCGGGCTACTTGCGCGTAAATTGCTACTCTCGAGCATGCTCGACGGCCCGAACGGGACGGGTCGTACGGGGGGGAGGGGGCTGCAGCAGCAGCAAGTCGGACAAACTTTTTGATATATGAATTAAGTTTGCTTCGGCCCAGTCCAAGTCAGTATGTGTGTGTGTGTGTGTGTGTGTTTGCAACTGCTGTGTGCTGTTGAGACATTTTGGATTTACGTTGTAATTACAGAATTTTGGATTTTCGTCTTTGTGCAGTGCATGGCGCCCAGTTCCGGCCACGTTACCGGCCTCCAGGCCTCCGGGCTACACTATGCCCCGCTCTGTGGCTCTGTGGCTCTGCGGCTCTGTGGCTCTCGTGTCCATTTCGCTGGGTCGCTTGAAGGTTATTTATTATGACATGTTATTTAGGTTTCATTTCAAAAAGTTGATTGGACACTTTAGACTGGCAGCTAAGCGGGATCAGAACCAGAACCAGAGCCAGGCATTCCACATCGACTTCTTCAAAAACTTCTTGGCGGAAACATTGCGTGCGCTTGTGTTATTCTGTAAAGGTTACAGCTCACGTGTGTATGTGTATGTGTATGCGTATGTGTGTGTGCTGGGTGTGAATGTGAATGTGAATTTACAAGCAGGTTCAAGTGGGCACACACGCAAACAACAACAATATCCGCAGGGCTCAGGGGTCAACAGTTGAGTTTTGTTTTGTATTTTTGTTTCTTTCGGACGGAAAGGCTGCGTGAAAAAATGGTGTAATCCTATATTATCGCCCCGAGCACGACTGCATTTCCAATCCGTTTAGCAAACATCTATGGCCGAATAAAATTTCCGAAAATACTTAGAATATGAAATGAAAAAAAAAAAAAAAGAAAGAAAGAGAAACGAAACTCAATTTGAATTTTGTTTTTTTTTTTTTTTTTTTTGGTGACTATTTCTATCCCAAACCTGGATTTCAATAAACCCTTTGAATAATTTACCAAAAATGTTAGCAAAACAACAAACCTTAAAAAATAATCAGTGAATAAGTTATAAAATCGAGCAAAAATTAAATTAAAAATCAGCAAATATTAAATACACATATTCGTACTTAATAATATACAAATTTCAAATATTTTTTCTACAAAAGAATGTCTATTTTCCGACTTGTTTTCGCCATTTCGTTCTACAATAAATAAAGTAATTATTTTATTACAAAAGTATCTTTCCAAATTTCATAGTCATTCATAGTCAATTATAAGGCTAGGACGTCTATTTAGCGAGCAAATAAGATAAATACTTCCAGCAGTTTCAAAGATGTCTTTGGCATAGATGTTCCTTACATCGAGTCTTGTAGCAGTCAGCTTTTGTCAGGCAGCTGCCTTAACTCAAGTTTCAAGTTTTATTTTTGCAACATTCATTGGAAGAATTGAGCACACATTCATAGTCAATTATAAGGCTAGGACGTCTATTTAGCGAGCAAATAAGATAAATACTTCCAGCAGTTTCAAAGATGTCTTTGGCATAGATGTTCCTTACATCGAGTCTTGTAGCAGTCAGCTTTTGTCAGGCAGCTGCCTTAACTCAAGTTTCAAGTTTTATTTTTGGTTTTCAGCAAATATTAAATACACATATTCGTACTTAATAATATAAAAATTTCAAATTTTTTTTCTACAAAAGAATTATTAATTATATATATAATTTATATAATAATTATAATATATAATTATTTTATTACAAAAGTATCTTTCCAAATTTTCGACTATTTCGGGGGGGTTTGAACCCCCGAAACCCCCCCCCCCCCCTGTATACGCGCCTGACTATGAATAATGTTATTTAATTTAATCTCATAGATTTTCATAACATCATGATTCAGCATAAATCATCTATATAGCATTTGTGATAAAAGCTTAGTATCATCTATCTCCATAGAAATTTACACTATTTATCAAGGATTTTTAGTATTCATCATTTGATCTCTGCTCATTGGATATTTCCGCTTTGTTAGTGGGCTAAAAATATCGTTAGACAAGGAGACATCATTAAATTTTTGATGATGTGCATGATTTGCGGCTTTATAGTGTATCGAAAGAGCATATAGGCAACAAACAGAAAGAGAGAAAGAAGCCGAAAAGGAGAAAAAAATAATGTAAATGTGTATTCATTTAAATAATTAAACCATGATTCGAGTATAAATTGATCTTAACAGCATGTGAGTTAATAGCACTCGAATTAAACCAAGTTGACTGTGCTGAGAGGCGACTCGAAGAAGAAATAAATGAAACGACATGAGAAGAAAATAATTAAAACGAACGAAATTAATTTGTTCCACTTGAGCCACCCGCCTAACAATGATATGAGGTTTTTACCTAATGCCGATTGTTTGCCTCACATGTCTGTCTTTCTGTCTGTCGGTCTGTCTGTCCATCTCTATGTCTGAGCCATGACACATAAGTTATGGCCAAAATGGTCGAGAACTCAACATGAAATGAACATTTTGGTAGAACATTAAAAGACTTTTGTCAGCGTCGTCAACAACAAAAAAATGAAAACGCTCTCAGAAAGGTGTCTCATCAAAAAGGCTAAGCAAAACGAATTTTAAATGCACTCACACAAATCTGACTAAGCTAATGATCTGAGAATAAAGCTAAATATACTATATTGTGTTTAATTTAACTAATATTTATTGCTAAAAAGTAGAGGCTTAAGGCTTTACTGAAAATCATTTATATGAAGATAATGGTAAAGAATTGTTATTTGTTTTTATTTAAATCAAAATATTTAATTTTTGATATATACAATATTTAGGCATTATAGTGATCAGTGAGAGCGCTGAGCTAGTGCTCATTGGAGTGAGTGGGCATGCTAGCTGGCACTCTTCACTCTCATACCGCCCTCTCCACTTGCCAGAACTCTCTGAAATAGATACTATAGGCAATCTGTGGGGTTTTACTTGTGGATACATAAGATGTGTGTATATCATGGGAAGCTGCCTTAAATAATTTTTCCAAATAAGAACTACAATAGGTTAGCTAATAAAAAATCAGGTTAGCTAATATAAAATCATATCTGGCTTAATTCAGTTTGTATATATTAAAAATTATTCTATATGATATCTAACTAATCCATCTACGTGACAAATAATATTATATTGTAATACGGTATAGAAGCTTTGCTTTAATAACTCCTTTCTAACTCTCAAGTCTACCCCGGACATCTTTATATTTTATACAGTTTGTTCGTTTGGATAAAGACGAACTTGCTTACAGCTTAAAGTCATCTTTTAGCTTGAGCCACACAAATTATATTGGACTCTAACCTGTATATATGGATCAAAAGACTTCAGCTTACAAGTTACGAAAGCATTGAGGAATATAAACTACCCGCGGGCAGCTACATATAATTACGGCTAATTTATCTAATGTGTGTTCCGTCGGTCAGCCAAGCGGGGCAGTTGCCATGACACGGCATTAAATGTAAAATCGAGCAACGAAAAAAAAAGAAAGGAACAAAAAAATTAGAAAAGAAAAACGGCAAACGGGCCAAAAACCGGCAGCGGAGTGTTGGAGGCGTTGCAGAACCAGGGGGGGCTTTACTTCGACGGCTTATCGCCCAGAAATGTGCAACAATAATTCAGCTAGAATATGTATGTATGTATGTGGCAGGCAGACAGGCAGACAGGCATGCTTTGACCTATCTTAACGCAATCGTAGCAAGCTGAGCAGGTGGACAGGAGGGAGGGAGGTAGGGAGGTAGGACGCAGTGAGCGTCGGTGAGTTCAGAGTTCACCCTAATCAATGTCAACAACTTCACGCTTCGCTGTGCGAGTTATGTTGACAAGCCGTGTGATAAGGACATATCTAGGGGCCCAGAGAAACAAAAACCCATGCTGTGTGCCACCTGTACGGCTCTATCCCTCTAATCCTCTAGCCCATAAAGTAGCTAAGTTATTTGCTCCTGCCAACCGCTCCTGCCATCGCTCTCACTGGCCGAGAAACTTCAAATGCGGTGCTCAGGTAAACAGTAGCCGGATCTTGGCTAACACAAACTTAATTAGTGACATATATGTACGTAAGTAAGTAAATTATTGTATATATGTATATACATTTGTTTAGATGTGCTTGACATCAGCCAAATAATTCTTTTTATATGAGGACATTTGTATTTCAAGTGTATTTAATTTAACAAGATTAAACTGAATGAACTACTCAATGAGTTATTTTTAAAGGAACTCTAATTATATTTATTCTCTCGTGAAAAGTTAAGATTGTGTTAAAAGTAAATATTAAAAGTAAAACAAGTAAGAAAGCTCTAGTCGAGACTGCTCGACTAGCAAATCCCCTGAACAAATCATTGAAGCAGCAGAGAGCGTTCCCATTGGTCACTTGAAGCTCGACTGTAACGAGAGAGACAGTACTTGAGTAAAAGCAAAAGCATAGAGAGAAGAAGAGCAGAAGATCATAAAAGTTGTCTATGTGTATGCGCAGCAGTTCTCATTTGGTATTTGTATTTAGGCAAAACGAAGCTAGAATGCTCACAGCAGCAGAGAGCGTTCCCATTGTCCACTTAAAGCTCGACTGCATAAAGCTCGTTCCCATTGTCCACTGAAAGCTCGACTGCAACGAGCGCTAGCTGCTGTTGGGCTCGAAATTTAAGAGAGACAGTGCTTGAGTAAAAGTAAAAGCAAGGAGAAAAGAAGAACAGAAGATCATTGAAGTTGTCTATGTATATGTAGCAGTATTCATTTGGTATTTGTGTTTAGGCAAAACGAAGCTAGAATGCTCACAGCAGCAGAGAGCGTTCCCAGTGCTCACTTGAAGGTCAACTGCAAAAAGCTCTATCTGCCGTCGGGCTTCACATTTGAGAGAGACACTGCTTGAGTAATAGTGGGCATATATAAAGCGCAGCGGACTTATAGTTGTAGTAGTAGAAGTAATGGTTATAGTAGTAGGACTTATAGTAATAGTAGTAGGACTTATAGTTAAAGTAGTAGGACTTATTTTTATAGTAGTAAGACTTATAGTAATAGTAGTAGGACTTATAGTTATAGTAGTAGGACTTATAGTTATAGTAAAAGCAAGGAGAAAAGAAGAGCAGAAGATCATTGAAGTTGTCTATGTGTATGTAGCAGTATTCATTTGCTCACAGCAGCAGAGAGCTTTCCCATTGGTCACTTGAAGCTCGACTGTAACGAGCGCTACCTGCTGTGTTTGAGAGTGACAGTGCTTGAGTAAAAGTGGCTGTATATAAAGGGCAGCAGCTGCAGCATTTCTTCAGTCGTCCAGGCCTGCTGGTGGTCAGCGCAATAAAAAGGAAATACGTAGAGGAGTTACGTAAAGGAAATACGTAGAGGAACTACGTAGAGTAAATACGTAAAAGAATTACGTATAGGAAATAAGTAGAGGAAATACTTAGCGAATACTCTTGGAAGAAATACTTCGAAATACGTAAAGGGAATATTTAGAAGAAATAGACTTATCGACTCAGCTCGTCACCCTGATCAATAATATATATAGTTTGTGGGGTCTGCCACGCCTCCTTCTGCCCTGTTACATACATTTGAACAAAACCATTATACCCTGATTTCCCATTTTCAATGGGTTCAGGGTATAAAAACTACATATATGAATTGTTATTTATTCATAATTTTAAGTTTAAGTTTACTTGTATAACTAGATATCAAAATTCGTTTCAATTTAAATTGAATAATTTATTTCTTATATTTTTGCATTATAGATATACGCAGCTGTTGCGACTTCCTTAAGTGTTTCACTAATAGAATTCGCCTAATGAATTTTTAATAATCTGCAATAAAATTGGACATACATATATAAATTTTAGTTTGTTTCTGGTTTTCAATCGAAAATCATGGCCCCAGCGGCAACCGAAATACACATATAAACAAATCCAGTTTCATTAATCTAATGCATTTTTAAGACGTCCATTAGGCCGAAATTGTTCTAATATACGGGCCGTATAAATTACTTAATGCTGGGCTGTGAAAAAAACATAACGAACTCGTCAGCAAAAATATAACCCACAGTACGAAATTAAAGTACAATATATATATATATATATATATAGATATATATAAATGTATATACATATATCTATATAGAGTATATACACAAAGAGAATGACGAACGAAATGGCATATCATAAAAATGCTAGAAAATTGCTACGCCCAAAAATTAAAAGCGAAGACCGGGAAACGGAAAACGGGAAACAGAAAACCAAATATCAAATGCGGCCTGGCCTAATAGACAAGACACAGGGCACACAGAATGAATACGATAAAATGTGAAGAGTATTTTGTTATACGAAATCATGAATAGATTTCGTAGCTGGTTGCCTCAGTTTGTGTGTCAGTAATGCGTCGTTAAACTGTAAAAGACCGTAAAAGCAGAGGCCAAAGAAGAAAAAATGAAACGAACCCCATAAAAAATGAGTAGTCTTTGGTGTAGATGGAGCAGAAGCCCAAAACGCTTCGTTCGCCACAAATGAGTGAGAGAGGCGGCCAAGTCGGAGCTAGCAGCTAGCAGCTAGCAGTGAGGCGAGTAAATCATTTTACAATGGCACCCGTAGGCCGGTTTCGTTTCTGGGGAGCTGTCAGCGCCTTTATGGCTTTCATGAAGGACAATCAAGTAATAGCCGACGATTTTACGATGACACAAAACTACATAATAAAAGATATATCAGCGCAAGCGTCTAACTCCAACTTTGACCAATATCAACAAGCGCTGAACGCTGGCTCTATTCCCCTTTTAGAGAATCGGACAAACGAGAATATTGCAGTCGGGTACACACGACTCTAATATACTTGCACATCGTGCAGAACTTGTAATATAAATATCGAGCTGATTTTATTAACTAAAATTGATTTTTTTTTTTAATTTATATATTTTTGGTATGCAAAATGAGTAAATATTTTTCCGTTTAGTTATATGTACCTATATAATAATTGTTTATGATTAACTTAAGTATAGAATATGTTAGAAAATAATAAAATTGTTTAAATTCTATATCTTTAGATATTTTTTCAATAGGCCAGGAAAAGTAGAAATTATGCAGTCGTGTATAAAAGGCTGGTTCACTGTTTAAGCAAGAATCGAATAATAAATATTTTATATAAATATAAATATCAATTAATAATTTATATAAAAGTACGAGAATATTTTGAATTAATTTTTCAGATTTAAGATCTGCCGAATAGAGAGAAAACCAGCCAATGAGGACTCTATCAACAGAGTTCTGAGTTCTGCTTAATACACTGCAATATATATACATATTTATATATATGTTCTACTTCTCCTCCAAAAAGCGCTATATCTATATTTTCTTTATTTACCATGCGCTCAATGGATTTAATCGAATACTTCTTTTCTTATATATACATATATAATATGCAGTTCTAGCGGCTAATTTCTACCTTTATATCTGAGCAAAACCAACACACCCTTCGCTGCTTTTCATTCCAGTGTATTGAAACGAAAAACTTAATATACTTATGTACTAGCAGCTAAATCGTTAGCTTTGGCACGCCAATAGATGCGATGCATGTTGGCAATCACTCTTCGGCCTGTTGGGCTCATTTCTGACAATTTTCAATTTCTCTACCCCTCACGCCTTGCCCGCTATATCGAAATGGATGCGTGACACGCAAACTAGTCGCCCCGTTATTTTTTTTTTTTAATACTCTTTCACCTTTATTCCGGCTGGCGCGCGATAGCGCGAAATTATTGTCACCTGAGTGGTCAACACCCCCGACCTACCTACCTAGCTGCCCACCCATAACCTCGCCCACATCCTCGACCGTCGCACAGCACATTTTTGAAGTGGGGGTACATTAGTCTGGCACTTGCAACTTGCAACTGAGAGTCAAATATCTAATATAACTTATCCTTTTGCCAGACTCGAGCTGCGTCTTCTCTTTCTCTTATCAAATGAACAAATAACAACAGAAATTTGTATGAAACTTGAACAAAACTTTAAATTGGTCATTGCACTTGCACAGTCTCTGCCACGCCCAAAGCATTGCCTTCATTGTGGATTGTACTTTTGAGAATATACTATTTATGTATGGTAAAGTGCATATATATAAATATGTATAAATAATATACGTTTGTGTGTGTGTGTTTTTTTTTAAATATATGTATATATTTTTTAATTTTATTCAGTTCCTCTTATTGTCTGACGTTTTTTATTATTTTATAGTTTTTATTGACATTTACTTTATATCTTTAATATTATACAATATATTTCATAATTATATTATTACATATTATATTATTTCATTATATTATTACATATTATATATTTTTACATTTTATAGTATTTGTTTGATTTTAAATATTATTTGCTCAAATATTGTATTTTTGTTTTTATTAATTTTTTATTAATTTTTATTATACTTTTTTTTTACAGAAAGTTTAGTTTTTTCCATTATAAAGACTTAAAAATTTATATAGTATATTTTTTTTAATGTTATTTAATTACATTTATTTACATTTTCAATATTCATTGATTTTGGTATTTTCCTTGATTTAATTATAGCTATGCTAAAAATATTTGTATTAATTTTTAAACGCTTTCAACTTGTTTATATTATTTTTTTAAAATTCATTTTATATTTGTTTTGCAGAAATTTTGGTTTTTATTTTCCTATTATAAAAACTTAAATTTTATATATTAGTATATTTTTCAATGTTATTTTTATTTTTTCAATATTAATTGATTTTTCTATTTTCTTTGCAATAAATATTTTTATGCTATAAACATTTTTATTCATTTTTAAAGTTTTTCAATAATAAACTTATATATATTCCGTTATTATTATTTATATGAATTTCATGAATTCATATGATTGTCAAATATTCAATATTTAGGATAGTGAACTTCCAGGGTATCATTAAGTTGCACATGCCTATACACTAGTGTATATATATATATGCACATACATGCATACATATATATAAACATTTCTATATATATGTATGTGGTACAAACAGACTTAGGCGCAGAGGGCTTTAATGCTTTTGATTTCATTCCAGGATTTTTCCGTCTCTTGATTGACAGTAATGGCATTTTTGCGACTCGTCGAGCGGAAAATGCTGAAAAGCTGCGCGCTGACACGACAACGCGAGTCAATAATAAAAATTGCATGTTGAAAGCACATTTGGGAATTCCAAAGTCACACACAAAGTCAGCGTCGCAGTTGCTGTTGACGTCGCTGTCGCAGTCGCAGTCGCAGTCGCCGTCGTCCTCGTCGCTGCGGAAGCAGCGCAGTTGTCACCCCTTAGCCAGCAGAAAAGCGTAAATGAAAACCCTTTTGGCCGCGTTTTCCAGTTAATTTATTTTTGGTTAATTTCCTTCGTTTGTTATTTTAGTGCCCGCCACTTGCTCTACCCACGTACGTACCCACTCCAAAAATAAAGCAAAAACAAAAACCATATCATACCATAGCCGAACATAATCCAACCCATGCCCCAGCATTTATTGCATTTTGGCAGGAACGCACTCAAGCAATTTATAAAGCGCAAAGGTTAATGGCAATACGTGAAGCACAGAGCAGGAAAACGGGCCGAAATGAATACAGGATCTACGCTCTACAAATTTAAAGTATTATCTGGGAACTAAACAAAAAAAAAAGAAACTAAATAAAATAATAATAATAAAATAGATAAATAAATAAAAAACTATATGTTAACTGAAGCTAAACCAGAATGAAACAGAAAATATACGTACGTAATATATATAAATATGATATGTATAAAAAAATTTGTAAATACAGAAATTATTGTTAATCCTCTAATCAAATTTTTTTAAATATAATAAATATATTTGAATATATTCAATGCACAATCAGTTATTTAATACTATTTTTTTAACTTTAAATACATAAATTATTGATATTCCTTAAAAAATATAATTTTAAAATATATTGAATATATTTAATACATGTATTTGAATATATTTAATGCATAATCAGTTATTTAATAATATTTTATTTTTGTACTCGCCTCATTTTAACTTATTGCAAAATCTGTAATGCATAAGAAAAACTTATAGATTTCTTCAGTATTAGTCTAGTCTAGCCTTTTTGGCTTGCCTTTACACTTAGTAATATTTAGAAAAATCCAATAAATTGTTTAACTTGTTCTCTTAATATATATTTTAGTATTCTTTGATTTTATTTTATACTAACAAAGACAAACCAATTTTACAAAGTAGATCGTCTCCAGTTTTATATGAAGCTTAAATACAAATTAATTAGATTGAATACATTTATGCCATATATCGAGAATTCGTTTTTACTATGCATATGTTTTCTGCTTTTATAATAAATCTTGAGCTAAATCTGCATTCCCAGTCCGAAATATAAATACTTTATACTTTATTTTATTTTTTTACTTTATAGGGTTTGCCACACAGTCCTCTATCTTTTATCAACACACACTTAGCACTCTTACCGTATATTATTATTATAATCAAGTTGACCCAAGTAGTTTCTTTCCCCAACATATTCAATCCCATTCTCCAGTCAAGTTCAATATTTTATATCAGAAACAATCTGCAATTCATTTCAAAATCACTTGTAAGCCCTTTTTGAAATATAATTGGGCTATTTACTTTTCAAGCGTGGCCAGTTTGGCCATTCCCTTGTTTTTAATTTCATTTTTATGTTATTTTAGAACTTGTGCAAGACTCTGGAATGTAATAAAAAAAAAAAAAAATAACAAAACATAAATATCATAAACAACTGTGCGCTATACTTAACAAAGCTAGGGCGAGAGCAAACGAAAATGGAAGATGGAAAACAATATATAAAATATATATCAGCAATAATTTGAAGCATCAATTTTTTATTGCCGCTGGCAATCATTTAATCATCTCGAGTCATCAGTCGCTCTGCCTCTCCATCTATCTATCTCACTCACACTCTCTCTCTTTATCGCTAAACTTGGTATGGGGCATATTTTGCAATTCGCTGGCTGGGGTAGGCAGAAGTTACTCCCAGCGCAGCTTCAAGTTGGGCTCTGCCATGGCCAACTCTGGCTTTAGCAATGGGCCATCAGCCCATTTGACACATGTGTCACTTGCCAGCGTTTCGGTTTCACTGTATAGACCCCTCTCTCTCTCTCGCTCTTGGTTGTAGCCTTCGGTTGACAGCTGTCAGTGTCAGTTTACATAATTTATAGATTTCAGCGCATAAAAAAGTCATAAAATTTACAATGTTGCTTTCAACAAAAACACATTCAGCCTGCCTGCCTGCCTGCCTGCCTAGAGCCTGGTCCTGGCATACCCGATTCTTTTGATGCCTTATTTTTATGAGCGAAGACATCAATTTTCGCACAGCAACAGCAACTACAATCTATACACATACATACATATATATATATATGAATTGTATATTTATCTGTGTATTTCTCTATTTCTTCAATACTTGTTTGTATTGCCAATGGCATTCGAAATGCTTTTGATTTATTTGTATTTATGTGATTCCTTTCTCATATTCAGCTTCAGCGATAAATCCTCGCACTCAACAAAATACATAAACGATTTATAGTTGAACAAACGGCACAAAATGCAACAATAGCCAAAAAAAAAATACAACAAAGTACAACAACAAGAAAAGCAGGACAAGCGGCACAGTAGCTAACGGCCAGCGCCTCAGCTATAGGAACAAGTTTTCCTGCTGTTACCAAATCCCGGCGCAACATAAATCTTTAATGGAATACTTGGCAGCAGGCGAGAGACCATATGCAGCGAGGGCAGTCCAAACAGAAGCTGAAATACCAAAAGCGAAAACAAGTAAAAAAGCTTTCAATCTCTAGCTTACACGATGCAGGTACAGACAAACTCAGCTCTTATATCATATATACCAACTCTTTTTGCCTGCCAGATTTATTTTAAGAAAACCATTTTACATTTACTCATTTACAATGAGTCTATGAGTATAAAAGACAGGAAATGAAGCCCGATGTAAGACGGATTTGGTAAAATATTCATCCGAAAATTTGATAATAATTAAAATTATATTAAGAACATATAAAACTAAATTCTATTTCCATAACATGTGCGAAATATAGTTTAATAGTTGATGAGTTTCTTCTTTTTGTTTTCTTAACTGATAATCTAAATTCTTTAAAGAGAGAGAGAGTGATATTTATAGAGATGATAACTTTGATTTTTAATATGTCTACATATAACTCATCTTATCCAAGTGTGCTTCCATAATACTCTTAACCCCTTGAAGAGTATCAAACTTCACCATATACTCCATATAAATATATACTTAAGAGAGCTCTTACGAAATCCCCGCACTCGTTCATAATTCATAGATTATATTCACATCTCTTATACATTCTTTTATCTATACCACATCAGTCTATACTCACATCTCTTATAATATAGGTTTTAAAGTTTCTCATTGAAATAAAAAGAACCCCATTTATGTTAGTAAATCTCTTATGAAAAGCTAAACCAAGCAAGCCAAGCAATTCTACTTAGAGATATCAAAATACAATTGCATTTTATATACAATCGTGGAGAAACTAAACAATTTTCTTAGGAAACGGTTGAAATTTAAGAAAGAGCTTAAGAAGCAGGAAAAGGAAACAGAAGAAAAGGAGGCGTACAGCTGGAAAAAAAAAATCAAGAGACTATTTAAGGTAGTACAGTGCGATATGGGTGAATCGAATGCAGAAGATAAGCCGCCATATGCATTATTCTTTGGCGGAATGGGCGCTGCCTCGGCCATCATATTCTCGGCGCTGGGCGCCGCCTATGGCACAGCGAAGTCCGGCACTGGTATTGCTGCCATGGCCGTAATGCGGCCGGAGTTAATTATGAAGTCCATCATACCGGTGGTCATGGCTGGCATTATAGCCATCTACGGCTTGGTCATCTCGGTGCTGATTGCCGGCTCGCTGTCGAACGACTACACCATACGTAAGGGCTACATTCATCTGTCCGCTGGACTCTCCGTGGGTTTTTCCGGCTTGGCGGCGGGCTTTGCCATTGGCATTGTGGGTGATGCCGGTGTGCGTGGCACAGCGCAGCAGCCACGCCTCTTTGTGGGCATGATACTCATTCTGATCTTTGCCGAGGTCCTAGGTCTGTACGGCATGATTGTGGGCATCTACTTGTATACCAAATAAAAAAACGAAAATGAAAATGAAAATGAAAATGCATTAAAAATATTTGCGGTGGCAGCAACTTAAAGTGTTTTGAGAATTTCATTTGGCTGATGGCAGCGACACAGCAGTTGGCCCCTGATTCCCAGGCGTTGCGAATCTGTGTGGCACCTTGTGACAACTTAACAATCACATCTGCTTGCAGAAGAAGCGTACCCCAAAGTCCCAGTCATAAAAACCCGCAAGCCCCCCGTGGAAACTGAAACGCTTTACTACAAAACATTCAAAATGCAAAACATTCCATGGCACACAAATAAAAATGTCATGAAGCTTCTATATCAGGCCATGGGTATGCAGGGATTGAAGAAATTGTTGTTCTCGTTGCTAAACACACACACACACACACACATACACAGAGACACGGACACACTGAGGCTGCTCCCAGTGGTGCCAGAAACAAATTTCCATTTTGTTTTGTGCGAAGAAAATTGTCGCATTTTAAGCTCACGCCCAGAGCTCCGACCGAAGACACCCACCCTCCTCCCCTCGACAGGGGTTCATACTATATTCCAATTTGTTTAATTGAAACAAGTGCGGAAAGCAAGCAAATGCTGAAAGCATTCAAAGTATGCACAAAAAAAGAACAGCAGGAGCCAGGAGCAGCAGCCAACAAAAAAAAAAAGAAAAACAAAAAAAAAGTGGGAAAAACCGCAGCTTCGATATTCAATAGTCAGAATTTGCTTTTGCGGTTTGTTTACTCGCCGGATAGACTAGCTAGGGTAGACCAAACCGCTAACACGAATTTCGCCATAAATTTTCACATTTTCTCTCTCTATGCCATGGGTAGCCGGAAAATTAAACGGCACATAAAGATAAACCTCGTTAGCAGCAACAAAACACAGCGAGCGAACGAAAAAAAAATGCATATTATATAATAGACATACATTTAACGCTTTGTGTTATCAACCAACTTGGGCATATCAGCATGCGCATAAATATTCGAATTATCATTGCAAAAATTTTGAAAAACCAAATCATGGAAAAAGCTAAGCTAGGTTAGTCGAATATTGAATACACTTATGTGCATATAACATGGAAAGATCTTTTATAAGAAATATTGATTAACGTCGGAAAGAGTTAGATATGATGGTATGATTGTTTAATAGTATGATAATATGATAGTATGATTGTATAATAGTATGATAATATATTGGTATAACAGTATGATAGTATAATAGTATGATAATTTGATAGTATGACAGTATGATAGTATTATAGAATCTAGTTCGCTCCAAGCCTTCAGAAAAGAATTGAATGTTCTATCACTCTCTTTCGCTATCTCTCTCTCTTTCCCTCTCTCTTTTCTGAAACCAAAATAGGCTTAGCGAAATTCATCATTACCAAGCTAGTTTCAATTCTGTCATCTCGTAATTCTTTTGCTCAATCTTAATCCGATTTCGATTCAGAAAATCATACAACTTGTTAGCAATCCAATCTAAGCAATCGAAGAGGTAAACGCAGAAGGAACATGTCCGCCGAGGCTGCCAATCACAGTCCAAGCTATGCAATTTTCGTTGGGGCTTTGGGTTCTGCGACGGCCATCATTTTCTCAACTCTGGGCGCTTCGTATGGCACAGCGATGTCAGGCAGAGGTATTGCCGAAATGGCACTGATCAGGCCGGAGCTTATTATGAAGGCCATCATACCGGTGGTCATGGCTGGCATTATAGCAATCTATGGCTTGGTTGTGGCTGTCCTCATAGCCGGCTCGATAGGTGATTCATACTCCATACAAAAGGCGCAAGCCCAGCTCGGCTCTGGACTCTGTGTTGGATTTTCTGGTCTCTCAGCGGGCATGGCCATTGGCATTGTTGGGAATACCTGTTCAAGGGCATCAGCCAGGCAGCCACGCCTATTTGTGGCCATGGTTCTCATACTGATCTTTGCCGAAGTGCTCGGCCTATACGGCCTAATTGTGGCCATTTTTCTATACACCAAGTTCTAGGTTTTTGGCAATAAATACAATCTTAACTATAATTATAATCTTATAATCTTGTATTCCATTTTATTAAAATTAAAATTGCTGCATGTTCCATTTCCATTTCATTCCTTAACCTACAGTTCTTACAAACTAAACAAATTTTTTGTGTTTACCATATCCCATTTAAGACTATATAATATCATAAACAATATTGTATATATTATTATTTAAAATAATAAAAAATAATTATATATAGTAATAAATCGAATTAGTTGAATAATTTCCCCATTTACACGCATTTCTACATAAACATACATATTCCATTCCCATTTCATTCCCCTAGCACTCAGCATCATATTAACATGATTTCATTCCATTTTCTTATGCACTGCCTCAGCATAAATAAATACCCAATTTTTATGGTCGACTCCACAGCGTTTCACCTGGAAATGGGAAATTAATTAATATTTTAGGCATTTGGCATTGCCTTGGGCAATTATGTGGCCTATGTGATAATGGCCAACTGTATGCAGCAGATGAAAGCATTTTGTCATCATTTCACTTGATAAATGAGCCAGAAGCCATCAACATCATCAATGCGAATGGCCATAATCGCACTTAATGCTAAACAGAGTAGGCCACAAGACTACCTCCCAAAATTGCTTGTTTATACAATCCCTCAAAATGATGCCTGTCAGCCAGCTCAAGGAACTGAGCTCGAGCCAAATGCACCTGGTCTGGCTCAAGGTTGAGGGTGGCTGGGCTCTTGGAGCATATGCGAAGGCTGGCGCGTGTGTCATTTTTTTTTGGCAACTCAACACCAATTGGCATTAGCGTTGAGTGTGTTTGCATAATAAATTCGATAACATAAAATATCGATTCGATTTAACCGCAGCGCCTCCTGTGTCCACACCCATCGAGCGTAATAAAACGAAATTTGCAATTTACTTTTGGATTCGAGGATTTATGTTTCACCTTCCTGCAGATAATTGTTTTCACTTCCTTTGCCACTCGAATGAACTTTTAATGCTGAAATAACAGTAAAAACGGCAAATGCGTACGGCCAAGACATAGAAGCAGAGGGGTGCCGCATGGATGAGAAAGTGCTGGAGGAGGAGAAGCTACTTCTATGGAATCCTGCATTTTGTATTGTGAGCGGTGCGACCTTAAGCACAAACGGAAACAGTTGAATATCCAAAATGTACGCCACACTCAGCAGGCAACCACCTCAACCACCCACTACATCCCTTGCTCTACCCAACCGTCCACTTTCTCTACCGGGCTGACAAAGTGCTTAGCGAAATGGGTTTATTAAGAGCAAACACTTTATTCAAATGTTGAGTAACATAAATAAATATGTATTAACTGGCATTACTTAACGCCTCCTGCCACCTCTCAGCGGGTGACTAAAGAGCAAAAGTTAACTCTAAGCAATTTCTATAATTGATCAGAAATAAAATACTTTATCGATTGAGATTTATTATGCCAAAGGACAAAAAATATTTGCCCTATATTAGAATTACAAAAAAAAAAAATTATTAATATTTTTGTTTCCTTATAAGCAATTAAATAAAAAATATTATCGTTTAACATCAATAAAGAAATTACTTAATTTCTTCGACTTTTCTCAATGGGAGATATTAGATAAAATTTCTATTTTCCCCAGCCAAATGGGAATGATTCATATTTAGCTGAGCCATTACTATAATTGATAGGAAATTAAATACTTTATTAATTATGATTTATTATTACCCTGATATAGGGGACATTTAGACTAATTACTAGAGGTTGCCTTTTAACAGGAGGCGATGATATTTCATAAAATTGTGTTAGCACGAACTAGTTTATTGGTTTTTAGAGGCTTTTGACTATGCTGAAACGAAATATGAAACAGAAAGTGATATATGGGGAATTCATTTTAAAGTCTTATACAATTTGTGGGCTGCAATTGAAAAGTTCTTCTATTATTATTAATATTATAACAAAATATTTTCATTTAAAATAAGTATTCTAATATTTTTTATCTATCTATTTAAAATGTTCACTTATTTAATTATTATGTGTTTTTAATCTCAAGATATCATCTTTTGAATAATATATAAAATAATATCATATTTATAAAATACTACTGAATATTATTTTAAAATAAAATAAAATAATGTCATATTTATGAAATACTACTAAATATTATTTTAAAATATAATTTTAATTTCTGAATGAATTATTTATATATTTTTAAATTGTATTAAATTTTTACTATAATAAAAAAGAGAATTTAATTATACAATATTTTTAAATAAAATAATTTTGTTTTTTCTATAACTATAAAAATCATTCTATATACTTTTCTTAAATTTATCACCAACTTCCTTTCCCACACATTTGAAGTTTATTATTAATTTCCCGACATTCTTTTCCATACCCCATTTAGTTGAACAAAGTGGCGTGGTTTAAAACGTGCCCGATTTGCGATTGATGAAATGTTTTGACCATTAAAACGGCACGCATCAATGAAAGCAACAATCACAAAGGCCAAAATATTTGACTTTTATTTTAATGTGGCCAATTCGGTTCGAACAAGTTGGCAGTCCCATTGCCTGCGACTCGATGTCTGGGTCCTTTACTCAATCAATGAAGCGAACATTTCTTGGCTGGCTTCTTGCTTTCTAATACTTCGTATTTGTTTGCTTCATCTGCTTCTGCTTCTGCTTCTGCTTCTTCTTCTTCTTTCATTTTCTTTGGTTTCGACTTTGTTGCTTCCATCATAATCATCAATGTCATATGATTTTTGGGTTTAGTTCATTTTGTACTTAATTTCATTTTCGTATTTCTGTGGCTGGATAACCAATGACCTGGAAACAATTTATACTCCTATATTGTTCCCTTGTGCGCGTGTGTGTGTCAGCCAGCGTGTGGGAGCTATGACAGCCTGTTCAACGCGTATATGCGACAAGGATATTTATTTCTTGCTGATTTCATTCTATTGCTAAGGCCCACCCCCTCACAGTCCGCCCACCCCAAACTGTCCTCGACTGTCCTCAATAAATGCGAAATAAACACTAAATGTGTAGTTTCTTTGCTTTCCCTTCCACTGGTCAATGTCACCTCCTCCCCACTCTCCATCGCTCTCTCTCTCTCTCTCCCTATCTCTCCTCACACCCACGACAGTTTCATTCCATTTTTTTTTTTTTTTCTGCTTCGTTCCTCTACACTCACATTGGGTATTCAGCATTTGTCTTGAGATTTGCCTAGATTTTTGTTTAGGTTTTTCATATCATATGAAAGATATTTTCTACTCGATTTGGATTATTCTTTAATTTAGTAAAAATATAAATATGTAGAATATAAATAAACAAATTGGAATTCGGTTCGGATTGTAGCTATAAAGTATTCCTACGACTACTTTATGAACTTTTGGCCAAGATCTGCTTTTGGTTTCTATATATTCATTATACATATCTATTGTGTAAGTAATATCCATAGAAGTGTACCAAATCTTCGACTTGGTGTGCTCTCTCTCTCACTTTTTTTGCTGATTTGAAGCTTTTCCTGTAGGCAACACCTCTGAGGACCGTACAACAGCAACAGCTCTGACTTTTGTCCTTGCCTCTGGCATGTTTGTCCTTTCAGTTGCCTTTTCTGTGAAATGGTGTGGGTGTGAGCTTATATATATACATATATACTATACCATACATATATACATAAGTATATATATGAATAATTACAATACGGCCGGCATATATCATTATTCCAAGCTCATATTTCTTTGCTGTCCTTGATTTTTTTTTGGCACCATTTTCCACTCGAGCGCATTTGAGCAGCGAATAACTTAATTGGCAGCCCTCGCATAGTGAACTTCAATTAAGAAGTTTGGCCCAAATTTCTATAAATATATATACTATATACATATCTATCCAAGCCTAGAGCTGACAATGAATAAGAAATTGAAGCAATTGATTCTTCTATACGAGTCTGTGCGAAACTTGACTCTCTCTCTCTCTCTCTCTTTCTTTGTCTCTATCTATCTATATATAGAGCTAAATTATTCATTTCGCTTTTATCGAATTCCTTTTCGGAATGCCAATGGATTGTCTTGTGTTGTGTTACGAAAATAACATTGTATGAATTATTATTACTTGAATACGGTTTCAATTTCCTTTTCGTGTGGATTGACGCGTCAGTAGCCCAAGGGAGCGAGGGATTGGTGGGGTCTTTGCTTTCGCACAATGGTTGGGTCAATGCACAGTGCCAGTGGCTGAGGAAAGCGGCGAACTCAGCAAAATGCCAGTTGCCTGGGCTAGAGCTGCAATCCCTGGAGTTAACTACAAGTCGTTGTCAAGGGGAACATGCCACATGCCACATGCCTCCCATGCCAAGCAACTGTCAGTCCTTCAGTCAGTCCATTGGGCAGACAGACAGATAGACTGACAGTCAATCTTCAGAAAATTCGCTCAAAATCAAATTTATTTGCCAACCACATAGAAATTATGACGAGAGCAGTTCGCAGGACGTCCAGGACGTTCAGGACGATTGGAAACACATGTGCGTTTTATTGCATTCGCAGAAATATGCGTTCCAATTGGAACTAGGGTAGCTCACACCCACATGCACACCCATAACTATTAATGTTGTCAACGCCTTCACTTTGAACGGGGGCGTGGCTGAAGTCAGTCACTGGAGTCGATGGAGAGCAATAGGAATAGTCGAAGCATTGTCAGTTGGGCGCTGCCTTTTGTACGTTCGAGTATTTTTATTCATTCTATTTCTAAGGTTTTTATTTTATTTATTTATTTCGTGCCTCCGTGCCCGCTCCCCTCTCGCAGCTCCCGCTGGCATTTGAGCAAACAACAACAACAACAAAAAAGAAATGTGTAGAAAATAAGAGAAAGAGAAGAGATTTTTATTTTATGCTCTCAGTATGTTGTAAATCTTGTAGCTGCTGCTCCTGCTCCTGCTGCTGCTCCTGCTGTTGGTCCTGCTCCTGCTGCTGCTCCTGCTGTTGGTCCTGCTCCTGCTGCTGCTCCTGCTGTTGGTCCTGCTCCTGCTGCTGCTGCTGTTCCTGATGAAATGAAACGAAATTAAGAAATTTTTTTATTTTGCCCATCGCAAATTCTCGTAATGAAAGAAATGCCACCAAAATATACAGCACCAACCGAGAACATTCCCCCCACTTCCTCTCCCTCTCTCACTGGGCATAGACGACGGCTGGCTGTTTGGCAATAAATGTCTGGCCGACATTCATAATGAAATCATTTGGTATTTATTATTTCGTTTATGTGGTACGCATTTGAGATATTGCCTTCATTTCGAGCGTTGTTAGCGGCGACAGTTGCTGCCCGACCAAAGCTACAGCTACCTCCTCTACAGCAGATCATGTGGAAAATATTGCTCAGCTTCTCTCTTCAAGTGCAATTAATAGATATGCACCCTTAAAGAGCTGTAGTTTTTGTTTAAAAACTCTTCTTGGTAGATATTTAAAGCACTCTACTCTATTTGGTGTTGGTCTATCAAACAGTTTTTAATATTTACTTTGAATCGATAAATATCGTTTTGTATTGTAATACTATATTGGAAGTCAAAAGAGATAGAAATACTCCTTTAACTATATAATTCTGTAAATATCATATAAATATATGTAATACATTTTTTGAATATCTTAAATGAAATGTTTAATTAAATAATTTCTATAATACACCAAAATAATGTATAAAATAAATGAGTTCACCAAAACGCTAAACTTCATTTGAAGCCAGTGAAAAAAAAGAAAAGGAAAAAGAACCGCTAAATTTCTATTTACATCACTTAAATATTATAACTCGTTTTTTTTTTTTGTGCTAGCTTTAAGCAGAGCTGATTAAAAATTCGCTTAGACCTTCATTACGGAGAATTTTCATTTGATATATTGCCCAACAGCTAGTCTCTAACTCTCTCTCTCTCACTCTCTTACTGTCTCTCTCTTTCTCTTTCTTTATTCGCTTATTTACTGTGCTCGTATTTTTTTGTGCTTTCTCTTTTTGCTGCGCTTTCTTCATCTGATTCCTTAACACTCTGCTTAACCCACATTTTGTTGGATTTAGCGAAACGCCGTTACACCAGCAGCCCGGCTCACCCCTCTCCGCCTTCTGCTCCTGCTCCTTCCCGGTCTCCGTCTCCTGCTGTCTCTCTGTTTCGCCTCGCTCAACGCCTATCTCTGGATCAGTCTAAATGTTTTTATGTAAACACGAAGTTCTCAGTCCAGTTCGTTGCTGGACTCGCTCCTCCTCCCGCTCCCCCTTCCGCCTCCTGGCTACTGTGGCAGCCACTCATTCTTGCTCGCACTTTGCGCCTTTGTTAGCGTTGCAGCTTTTGCACTTTACTTTTGCACTTCCTTCCTAGCGCTTTGTTTTTTTCGCCTAGCTGGCGAGAATAACGGTACAGCGACACCGTCTCCGGAACAGGGTGAACGGAGCTGTCTGACGTTCAGTCGCTCGGTCGGAATGTCGAGCTGTGGGTCGGGGCTGTGTCGAAGGGTCGGTTAGATGTTGGCTTGAATGGCGGACAGCTTTAGACCAGCTTTGTCCTGGCTGTATTTGTGTGTGTGTGCGCTTCATACAATGACTTAAGCTGAAATGTCAATTGGATGCATGGAACTGGGAACAGCGAGCCGGGCCGTCAGGGCAACCATGATGAAAATACACCCCAGGGTAAATGGCCAAACGTAACGGCCGGACTTGGGCTGGAGGCATTGCCAAAGATATGGCCACACTGCAAAAGTGCTTATGACAGCAACAGCCCGCCCTGCCAGCCCTTACCTCCCCCCTAACCTACCTCCCACCATTACTTGCCATCCATTGAAAGCACAGCCAAATCCTTTCTCCGGCTAATAGAATTCAAACGCATGAAGCCTCTGAATAGGTTCGTTGTCGAAAGGCGACGCATTCAAGTCAAGCAATGCCCATTTGCTGCTATGCCAGAGCAGGAGGCAACGTCTCCAACTACAGCAGGCCCTGGGGCTAAGGCTGGGACTGGGATTGGGGGCCCGGACGAAAACAGAAAAGTGAAAGTACGTGACATTACGCTGCATTGTGCGTGCCCTACTGCGAGGGTTGCTATGTGAATTCAAATTATTCCAAACGATTTGCCCAAGATTTTCAAGAACCGTTTACATACATCAAATTCTTTGATATATTAGGGAGCATTTGCAATCCATTTCATTAGGAACTATTTCAATAAATTGCTAGGAACTTTACATAGTGAAATGAGTGTAAGCAAATATGCAATATATTTAAATAATTTATTATTTAAAAAATAATTATAATAATAATAATTAAAAAATAAAAATATTTATAATAATAATAAATATATATAAAGTATTCATTTTATTTGCATTAGTTTTATACAAACGGAAAAAAGACCAACTGGTATTTGTCTCAGTTTATTTAGTAAATAAATAATGTTTCTATCCAACTACCAATATTTAGAGCAAGTCTCTCTAATACGATTTAAATTTTAAATTTATCTATTTTATTTCTATAAAAAATTTATAAAAATCTATTTTCCATAATAATTATTTCTACACTAAAATAAAATATTCATTATCATTAAATAAAATATTTATAAAATAAAAATCCACATAACTTTCGTATAAATCTTTGTATATACATATTTCTATTATACATATTTCATATTATCTTCAATACGAATTTTTTAATTTAATTATATATTATTATTTAGTAATTATATATATTCGTATAATTTTTAATATTTAATGCTAATTTGTATATTGTTTCATAATCATTTATATCATCAGTATAAAATATAAAACACAGAAATAAATAAATATCGAGCGTACATACAGTAAGGACCTCCATCATGCTTTGTATCCACAGCAAACTTGGCGATATCTTGGCACATAATGATCTATATTGTTATCGATATCATAGCACTGACCTTTGAGTTAGCCCTTGTCAAACGTTCATCCGTATTATTTTGAGAGACAATGTCTCAGCTGAGACAGTTCGGTGACAACTGCTCCGCTTGGCTGTCCAGTTGCAGAAGCTGCTCGAATTAGTCTCTATATATGATGTCCACTGTAGTGCTGCTTACTTAACAATCTAACCTCCTGCCAGGAGTCCATTACCTTTGCCCCCCCGCACTACGCTCCTTTGCTCAGAGTCGGCGACAAGTTTGACGTGCTCGACATTTCATTCGCTCGCTGAAGCTGAAGCTGTGGCCGAACCTGGACCTGGACCTGGATGTGGAACGTGGACCTGCTACTGAAGGCTGGTCGCTTGTAGCTTGTTTGGCTGGTGGGCAGGGCAGGGCAGGGCAGGACAGGGGACGTCTATGTCAGGGAATGCTGTAGTTTGTTTCGTAAGTTTTGCAAAAACCATTAACGACGCACCGTGGCTACGTTTTTGGGCCCAGGCAGTTGGGTTTTTGCAGCTTCTTAAATTGAAAAGAAAGAAAAAAAAAAGCAAAAAAGTGAAAAGCTGTAAACTTTTAAAAGTTTCAATCTTTGTCGGTGGCACGCCCCCCAGCCACCCCCAGCGGCCCCCAGCTGCCCTAAAAGTTGGCCACTTTGGGGGCCGGCAGCTGAACACAACTGAAGGCCGGTGCTCATTTGGTCAGCTTAGTTGGCCAAGTTGCTTGGGTCGAGGAGGCAGGGAGGCTGCCTGGCTGACTTGGTAGCTTTTTTTTTTAGATAGCTTCCCCACTACTTGACGTGACACGGACCAAGCAAGAAATACGTTTTGTCGCTCCGGCTAATGGCTGCGTAAATGACAAAGTGAATTTTCAGTGGAAGGCAGCAACACAAACTTAAATATATATACATATATATATGTATATGTATGTATGTTTGTATATTTTATTTTTTAAGCTTAGCGCCCGGGTGAGGAGGTCACTAATAGCATTATATATACCTAAGGCCGAGCACGAACTGACTGCTGCATTAAATTAAAGCAACGAAATAATTGGACATATAACAGTATGGCAAGGATACATTAACATACATTAGCTAAATGCCATCGGATGAATGGAAAAAGTTTCTCGAGAACCCAAAAATAGACCAAGAGGCAAGAAAAGACTTTTCAACAACAAGCACCTTGCATGCATGAATGAATGCCCACAAACAATAACTAAAGTGAGATAAATATGTGAAGTAATAGGAGCATGAATAACTTATTTATAATAAAGGACGGACGTCATTTAAATTTTTAATTTATTTAATATAAAATAGAGATATATGGCAAGCTCATTTTGTGACTACATAGAGAGGCAGAGACAGACAGACAGAGAGAGAGAGAGAGAGAGAGAGTAGCTATGCCGTGCTGTCCTCTCTCCCTCTCTGCGTAATGTCAGCTACTGCTTTTAACTTCGTAATCTTGTAGTAAACTCTCCAACTCAGACATGCACACATACTATAAAGACTACACATTAGCATGCCTCACTCTCACAAGACATCTATTTGGCGACTTTTATAGAATTTCCTGACTATGCCTATGCCTATGCCTATGCCTATGCCTATGCCTTACTCTCTCTCGGAAGACACAACTCACACTCACTCTGTAAGCTCATTGAGTACCTACAGAGTCATCGATCTATAGAGAATATGCTATGGCGAGCCATAGATCTATGACTCTACAGCTTCTAGTAGAAGTGAGAGTGAAGTCTCACAGACACACTTGAAAGCCTTTTCAGTTTAATTCCATTTAAATAACACATATATTAAGACTTTACACTGGCATATGCCTCAGTCTTACGCTCACACCCTGATCGCCTCTTACCATAGGCTTACGTTTCCTTGGACTCTCAAGAGAACCAACTTTTCACAGTTAGTTTGCTGGATTTGTTCAACATTTTACTGACGACGTTAAAGCTCACATCGAGTCTACTGAGATGGGAGATTAGAATAAGTAGGGAAGTTTATCAAGCTGATTTCAGCTATTACTAAAGCACAGCCGCATATCTAAATAAATACGATTATTAGCCTCGGCTTAATATGCTTTTCTACTTGCTCTTATCTCCATTACCATTGCAATGCATTGCCTATTATTTATATTCATTTACTTCACTCTTTTTCATATGACAACTTAAGGTTTTCACAACTAGTCCTTAAGTCTCTCTAGCCTCAGTCTCTCGCTGCTCCTCTCTGATTTTTCTCAATCATATTGCTTTGCATTGACTCTCAGTTAAAAAATGGGATCTTCTCTGTCTCTAAGTAACTCCACTCGCTCAGTCTTTATATCCGTCTCTACATTTTATTGGCTGCACTTATAAAATATGAAATGCATGCAAAAATTATAGAAAATAAAATGTAAGCGAAATGTTTGCTATATTCTAGGGTAAACAACATTATGCAAATTCTGTGAAATATGGTATATATATATGAATAATTCTCCAATAGCAAAGAAATATCATACTGCATTAGCTCTGTGCTGCAGTAGTCAGCTATTGAGTGCATCATTACAATAATTTCCAGACAATTGCAGGCGATGATTAACAAGCAAACGAGCAAGCGTAATAGCCACAATCGATACCTAATGCAGCTGAAGAGCCATCCATTGTAGTCCAGTGGCAGACGTGAATAATGCAAAAATGAAATGAATCCATCCACAGTTGCCACAGTCGACTAACAGAGTTATAAGCCCATTTGCTATCGGACGACCACAAGTAATTGTGGGGTTAGAGCTTAAGTAGGAGTCCGCTTTGTCAGAGTTCCCACAGTTGTCAACTGCACAGTGGACAGTGGACAGTGGACAGTGGACAGTCGCATATTATTAGCGAAAAAATGTAAAATGTGAAATGACAATAAAATTATGGATTTCCACAAACAGCATGACAGCAATGTAAACAATGCCACGCAATGGTGACATGCCAGCGAGCGAGCTATCAATAATTTAGAGAATCGCATTGCCTTGTGCCTCGTGCTCCACATATATTGTATTTGTCGAGTGACGACAATTGATAAGTTAAGTACAAGTCATTAGGTGAAATGCAAATGGGTTAACATTTCTATGGCATATAATTTGGTATTTGCAGCAGCTTGCTGAGTTCTCATCGATTTCTGATTAAATATTGCCCAACAATTAGTCTATAGGTATGACAAATACGTGAACTGCAATCAGAAGTGTTTGACTAGAAAATACGCGGAATTCCAAGTCCAGATACGAAATGAGTAGTTAGCAAGATGATTAAAAGAATTACTCACTGTGACTAGCAAATAGGCGGAAGATGGTATTTTACACATATTATAGCTCTTGGCTTTACAGACACACACACACATTATTGGGAATATCTATATATACATAAATAATACTGAATCTGATTTCATAAGCAGTTGATATAAAATAAAAATTGCCGATGAAATTATAGAGTATAGAAGGAAAAATATAAATATAAATTATATTAAAAATGTATAAAATATAATGTGTATACAATATTTTAAATATTTTAAAAATATATATTTATAACGAAGATAAAAAATATTATATTCAATCAAATTAAAATAAATACAAATTTGAAAACTGTTGGAAAAAGGCTTTAAAATAATAATAAATAATTATTATTAATATATATATTTACAAATTATTCTCATTATTATTATTAATATACAAAATATTTTTTTATTTATATTATTTATAATTTTTGTATTTTATTTATTTTATTATTACAAAATTTGTTTATTATTTTAAATCATTTTTCCAATAGTTTTCATTTTTCTTTTTATTAATATGCAAAGCATTCTTATTATTATTATGATTAATATAAAAACTATTTTTATTTATATTAATTTTGTAAATTAAAAATAATATAAATACAAAAAATGATTATTTAATAATAAATAAAAATAATTTGTGTATTACTTAATATATATATAATTTATTTTTATTTAATTGATTTTTCTAAATTACAAATCTAATGCAAATTATTTATAAAAGAAATGCTTTGAATTCATATTTCTTTTCATAAGCATATAATCATATTTCCATATACACTCACTCTACTTAATCTATTCACGTAGATTAGACATAATTCATTGATTTGCATATATAATTTCACCTCCAAAAATAATGGCCAAATCTGTATTCAAATCTAGAGATCCGCCACATCCTCATCCGCATCCGCATCCAGAGGCAACACATCATCATATGTTGGCCAGCATCTGCCAGTCGCCTCGGAAGGATATGAAACATATTTCGAGCTTAAATAGTTTAGCAAGTATTTCAAATAAATGCAAATATGTTTATATACACATATATGTACATACATACATATATACACATTTATATAATATTTAAGCTGCTTTGGCCTAACGCAAAATATCAAAAAAATTAAAATAAATTTGTAATGCAAAAAAGCGCGCAATAAATTTCAACACCCGCTCGGAGACGGCATGAGGAAAATATAAATAGGTTGACTCTGTGTGCGGTTCTTGTTGTTATTTCAGTACTTATTCTTTTCTTTTTCGGATAGTTGCAATGGAAAGGTTAGCTAGGGGTTGAGCCAGCCGCTTTTTTTTTTTTTTGTTTTTTTTTTTGGGGGGGGGGGGGGGTAGAAGGCTGGCTGATGTGTGCTTGTCGCTGGCAGGGCCAAAAGTACTTGAAGAATTACACACAATGCATGCATTATTCATGCTTACTTCAGAATTTGCGTTACAAAGTAAAAAATGTTGTAAGGACACTTCTAGCCTAGCTCGACACTCGAAAACCCGAAGCAGCCACACACACACACACACACACACTCAATGACTCTCCCTCTCTGCTTGTGTGTGTGTGTGTGGCGGCAGAGAAAACACGAATAAGGAAGTGTGAAGGAAAGCCTGGTGGAAAGCAAAGTGCGACACAGAGTCAAGCAAAAAGCACACAAACCGAGCGAAGGCAACAAACCGCTGATAGATTAGAGTTTTTTATACCCATTCAGGCAAGTGAAATGAGTATATTGGTTGTGCATCAATTCGTGCCTTCGTCTAACCGGCCATTAGGCCTCTATTGTTTATACTCCTGTACCCTCTTGACTTATAGAGTGTCAAGATTTTTCCGATCTGCCCACTAGGGGCGTGGCAAATCATTATGTGCCACATCTTGGAAACCATAGGGTGCTAGAAGTTGGAATACATATATACTATTGTGTTGACAGCTCAAATTCATTCAAAATATGACGCCCATTGGGGCGTGGCAATTCGTATAACTACTGCATCTTCCACAGTTTTAGAGCTATAATATATAATTTATATAATTTGATAACCAAATTACATTTCACATGCTCACAAAAAAAATATATATATACCAATTGTGGGCGTGGCAAATTGTTAAATGCATCTGGCGAATGAGTATTCTGCAACCATGAATGCCCGACTGGAAGGTTCTCACTTGCTTTTTATATTTTTGCTTGGTTTACTTGTACACCCACTCAACGGAGCGCCCACGCCCCCCACTTTCGCGCCCTTGGCATGCAAATTGCGGCTCCCACAACAAATGTACATAATCATGTCAAATGTCAGCTGAGACGAATGCACAATATGAGAGCGCGGACAGGGCAGGGTGGAGGGGCTGATGGCCCCAAGTCCAAGTCAAAGTCCTAGCCAGGCGCTGCTGCTGCTCGTGACAGCTTCAGCTGGCATTTCAATTGGCTCTCTGCGAATCGAAATTGCGGTAAAATTGATGAGACCATCAAATATTGACAATTGCATATCTAATTCGGTCCGTGCGGCCCACTTGAAGGACTCGCCGGCTCGAGGCCTTCTTTCTGTTCGCATAAATCAACAGCATCAAATATCAAGCACTTTGTCTTTCAATCCGGAATTCATCTATCCCACAGGAATATGATGCCCCTCCCGCCCAAAAAACCGCAACCACACCCACACACACACACACGTATTTTGCGGTCAAAGGACAAAGTTTGATGTGTTTCGCATTGGATGCGGTCAAAAGTGACTTGAAATGTTGGTTTCTTAATTAGAAAAGCATTTGGATTGCAAGAAATGCAATTATGTTTGCATTGCAACTCCTCTGACTGCAATAATTGCATCCAGTTTAACAGTAAAATTGCATTTGAATAGAATGCCAAGGTGACGAAGGCTTGGCCATTTAATTGAAAATCATTTTTGATTTGCTTAAAATGTAATTATAGTTGAAATTAATTTTCTCACAGCTCTTGAAATTGTAATTCTATTATATTTAACTAAATTATTACTAGGGTATAGCAAAGAGACAATAATAATATTGATATAGTTCTATGTATTCCAGTATACATACTTATATAGAGTAGAATCAGTTTATAATGATGGTTCCTTGAGATAGAACTTTTCTCATATAAGTTTATCTGGGGAACCAGAATTTTCGTCGTTATAACCGTATTCTACTCTATATGTATATGTATATGTATTTCCCCACCTCTATTTAGTATTATATTCCTTTCAACCCCATACCAAAATTTTCCATTGTATCACAATCACGCTCATGGCTAGCTTTAAATGCTGTAAATGATAGCCTTGCCCACAAAGTGATTGATTCGCGATGTCTTTGCGTCTTACCCCACGTCCCTTGGCCTCGCCTTGCCTCTGTCCTGTCGCTAAACAATTTGAAAATAAACAAATGGAAATGGAAAATCAGCAAAATGTGGCTTAAAAGGGGGATTCGAGCTTTGTTGCTGTTGGACAATGAAGGCGTGGCACAAAGCCAATAGGCGGATTACATGGAATTTCTACCTCTCTCTCTCTCTCTCTCTCTCTCATAGTCTCTCATAGTGCTTTGAAGGTTTTACATCCACTGTGGCCATTTGTTCGTCCTTGGGCCATGCTGATCCTTTTGGCCGGGTTTTAGCTGTAATCGCCTCTGTAATTGCAAGCGTATCAAGTCGTTCAGGGTTATTTTGTCGGGCATTACCTATCGTCTTATTGACCATACTTATTGCTTCGACCAGGGATTTTCATATCAAGCGCATTCAATGTGTTGTCCTAGAAGATCCTTTAAACTGTAACTGTAATTGCCCTGATAGAGGCTTAGCAAAGTTGGTTAACTCTTTGACTCATTTTTATACGCTGAGCCCATTGAAAATGTGAAATCCGGCCCATTATAGCTGTGACAAAATCTATGTAACTGGCAGAATGGGGCGTGGCAGACGTTATCAAGTATAAATATGTAAATATTATTTAATATATAGAGTTAAAGACTTTCAATTTTGTACAGATTGAGTTTTTTTACAAAAATCGATAACTATCGTATTTTTATCGGTTATAAAATTTATCGAAATTCGCTATAAATTTATATCTCATACATCTTTTGAGCTAGAGTCTTCAAATTTTAACTATAGATTCATTTGATTTATATGCAATTAAGATTTTTATAAATTTTTGATAACGAAAGAAGTTGGAATGATTGGAGTAACAGCTCTTAGAAGAGTTCAGCGGGTCTCATAGTTGATCAATCTGAGCTAGAGTACTCCTAAATTTTTCATTTTTAACATTCTATTAATATTTTTTAATATTACCTATATTAGCCTATATTATTTCACAATACTTACTTTATTTTCAGCAATTGTCCTTAGTATATAGTTAATTAAAAAATTCATAATTTGTATGTCAAGTGTTTTTCTGTTTCGATTTTTCAATTTTCCTTAAATTTTTCAGATTAATATTTGTAAGTGGATATATTTAAATACTTTATAAAAGTTTTCATTAAAAATACTGTTTCATTAATCTCTAATCTCATTAGCTTGCAAATCTTTAAAACTTTAAAACTTCTTTAAAACATAAACAATATAATTGTTGTTAATTAAAGTTTTTATATTTTTTTTAACAGTTTTTCTTTAAAATTCCTAGGCTCATTTTGAATAGTTTCAACTTGTTTTCAAGTTGTCAAAGAGCTGAAAGCGAGCCCCCAACACATAATTGAGCCGAGTGGTTGGGTCTTATCAAACCGCACACGCTTCCATCAACAGCCTCCACTCTCCATTCCTCCTCCGCCTCCTCCTCTAGCTCCCGCTCCATCTCAGCAGAAAAGTAGAAGATGAAGAAGAAGAAAGAAAAAAAAACTTACTACATCATAAACTAGAAACATGTGGGCAACTGGAGCTGTGGGTGTGGCAATGGCTGTGGCTGTAGAAGCTGGCGGCACGAGTGGAAATTATGTTGATAACCTCGCATGATCCTG